>JAYDZK010000202.1:1574502-1592060 GCA_034509185.1 Euphonia xanthogaster | reverse complement strand
GGGGGCTTGGGAACTGACCAATGGTAAGGGTTAGGGAAAGGAGCCCATGGGGTCACAGAAAGATAAGCAGGCCTGGAAGACCTGGTTGAAGACTTCTGCCTTAGTTTCTATGACTCAGCATTTCCTTATCCCTAAGTCTCCATCCGCCACAGGGCTTTAGCTAGCCCCGTGTCTGCCACATTTGTGTGCTACTGATCACATGTGTGGCTTGATGCCAAGCTTAGCTGCACCTGATACATCTGTCCTCTCGACTTGTTTAGCCAATCTGGTTTTGTCAGAACAACAACAATCTTTTCACCATAAACAAATCTGATGAGGGATTATGAAGGTGCTGCTCACAACGGGATGAAAAAACCCCCATTTTTCCAACAGCAACAAATCACAGGGTCTGCAAGCATTTTAAAACTGTATCTAAGAACACATGCAGAAATCCCAGACACACCAAATGGACCATGTGTCTGGATTTATGAAAAACCAGGATTTCTCACCGCCCAGTACTGCCCTAATACCAAGATTTAAGTGGTATTCACGTAGGACAAATATCAACACTTAGCTGAGGTGCCAGGATCAGTCTGGAGCCAGAGCAAAACAACAAACTGAATTAGAGAGCAGGAAAAAGCAGAAACACTCGATGTCTCAACAAAAGCATAAGCAAGAATCCAAGAAGGGCACAGGGATTCTTATCCAGACATCTATTTCTACAATACCTACAAGGAAGATTTTGGTAAGCCCTAATGGAATGCCTGCACATAAAAACTTCAAATCTTCATTTAATAAGCCCTCGTGAATGTTTCAGAAAAACAAAGAAGGGGAAAAATAATTTTGATAATTAAATTTACTTCCCAGGTTGAAGGAAAAAAAATAAATACCAAAGAAATATGAACACAGACCAAAAATATCAGCTTGTTATTCCCCACCCGCTTAAGAGACATCAAATCTTTGCTCTCTTTTACATCTTTGCCACCCAACTCTGGCCCTCCACTCGGCTGCTCTCAAGTTTTTAAATGAAAAATCATCTCCAAAAGTGCAGCCAGCCACCAGTGTGTGAGAAGCACGCTCTTACTTCGGGCCAGCAGACATGACGGGGCAGCTCTCCTCCGTGCAGAAGTCCGTGATGGTTCCGTAGAGCATGTTGATCTGGTTGAAGAAGTCGACAGCTGGAAAGCATGGGAAGCACCCGTTAGCAGTCTGCAGCACAACACTCCTACAGCCCAGGCTGCAAGGCACAGCTTCTGGAATGGTTTGGGGGAAAAAAAACTCCCATTGCTGTTGCTTTTTAAAGATCCATTATACAAGAGATGCAGAATGCAAGCACCGACTTTCTGGAACAGCCTCCAGCAAGAACTATTTAATTGTTCACTGCAACAAAATCTTCAGTTGGAAGAAGAAAAAGGAAGGAGAAAACCTAGTCATTTCCTTCCCTGAAAGTCTGGTGCATTTTATTACAAACCCCAAATTCTACTGGCAAGTGTGGAATCCAAGAAAGATTTTCAGCATAAACTGTGCAACTAGAGAGAGCAGGTACTTGTTAGGTGACAGTGGCTCCCCTCAGGCTTTGTATTCCAAAGGCCCACCTTTCCCAAGGACATTTCATACAACCCCAGACTGCTTCGGGTGAGAAGGGAATTCAAGGACCATCCAGTTCCAGCCGTGCCAGGGGAAGGAACACCTCCTGCTATGTCAGGTCATTCCAAGCCCTGTCCAACGTGGCCCTAGACACTTCCAGGGATGGGCAGCCACAGCTTCTCTGGGCAACCTGTGCCAGGGCCTCCCCACCCTCACAGGGAAGGATTTCTTCCTAACAGCCCATCTAACCCTACTGTCATAGTTACTCTTCCAGTTAATTACCCCAAACTCTTAGAGAAGAAGGTTCTTTTTAATTCTGTGGTCACTGCAATCAGCTTCTAAAACCCTCTTTATCTGCAGGTGTTTTTCAGAGGATAAACAGCCAAGATTAGGCAAATGTCACTGGAGCAAGTCACAGCTACTGCTCAGCAGATGCAGGATGCCAGCTTCTCCAGAGCCCACAGGAACTGTTAATTAAGTTTCCATTCCCTGCTCCCAGCAGAAACCACAGCCCACTGTTTGCTTTGAGGCAAGCATGTTCAGAAAACCCACACAGGCTCCCACGGAATGCCTGATTAGGGCAAATCCCACACGTGCAAGTCTCAAAATCCACAGGTCCAACAAGTCATTCCCTAAGACACCAGTCAGGCCGAGAGCAGAGTAAGAAGCAGCAGGGCAGAGCACGTTTGTCTCTGTGCTCTCAGGGTCGAGAAGGGCAAAAGCAATTGACTTGAAGTCACATATTCTGTCTCCTGATGAGACCTCTCTGTGAGCAGAGGGGGCTCACAGCTGCTGCTGGAGCTGGGTGTGGTGCAGGGATGCCGAGGGAAGGGAGCCCCTCACCAGCTCACTAATTACAGAGCTAAATTGCACTCCAGCTAATTCAGCAGTCAAGTCACTCGGGAAGGGAAGAAAGTGCTGCCACGCAGGAAAGCAGACGCACAGAGGGCAGGAAGCACCGAAAGGGAAGGATGCCAGCAATACATGAAGCATCTTAAGCAATGCTTACTCAAGCAAGTGGGCTGGCTTTTTTCTCTAGTCTAGTTTTGCAATGCAGTGCGAATTAACTTTTGCAAAGGATGGTGTCAGCAACTCCAGCCTGACCTGGAAGCAGCGGCAAGGGGAGCACCAGTGCACTGTGTGACTGCTTGGGAACAGGAAGGTGAGAGTCAGTGGGACACTTTCACTTCCCAAACGTGTCAAAGAGCAAGAAGAAAAAAGGCAGAACCATAGAAACAATTGGAGGACATTTAACCCAAGCATAATTTGTACTGCAGTGCACAATCAATCCTGTACCACCACTGGAGCACACCGAGCCTGAGAGGAAAAAGATGAGCTAACACCCACACAGGGCACAGAGCTTGTGGCAGCCAAAAGTGCACGGTGCAAAGAGAGAATCTATTCTGTAGGAGCAGAGGGCAAAATCCATGCAGCAGGGAGAGGGAGGAGGAGGAAACAAGGTCAAGCCATCTGAAAACGCTAATTTAGGCATCATTGTTTGGCCTGAAAGCAGAGAGTTTGGACAAACAGCTTCAGAGGAAGTTAAAAGAATGACATCAGAGATTTACTAGAGCAAAGGCTCAAAACTTGGTAGGAACTAAAGGAACTAACTTTAGGAAAATTGCAAATCCCATGGGAATCACAGAACCATTCAGGCTGGAAAAAGACCTCTGAGATCATCAAGTCCAACATCTGGCTGATCCTCACCTTCTGACAGCCAGGTCTAGCTGTCCCTTGGACATCTCCAGGGATGGGCACTTCAACACCTCCAATGCTGGACCATGTTTTCCGTGAAGGAATCCTTCCTGATGTCCAACCTGAACCTCGAGGCTGTTTCCAGCCACCCTGCCCCTGTTCCCTGGGAGCAAAACCTCACCTGGCTGCACCCTCCTCTCAGGAAGGTGTAGAGAGCAAGGTCCCCCAACTCCCCTTTTCTCCAGGAACAGAAAGGGACACACAGCTGCCCTGCCCCAGGTGTCAGCCCACTTCCAACACCCCTGTGATGAAGAAAAGGCCAGTGACTCACTGTTCACTGCAACCCATTCATTGAGGTCCTCCCCCTCGGGAAGCATCACAGCCATGCGCAGGTTGCCGCTTCCCAGCGTGGCCTCGGCATGCTTCAGCAGCTCGTACTGGTGAGAGCCCTCGGGAATATTCTTCTTTGGTTTGAAGGTCTTGGAAGAGCGACTGCCACTGCAAGAGAGAGAGGAAATATTGAGACACCTTTTGGAACAGGAAGCAAAAAGGAAACAGGCACACCAGTCCCGGGCAAGGACAGGATTAACATTAAATACCTTACCCACTCACATATTTTCACGTTGCAACAGGGTACTCACCAAAAACTGGGATGCTAAACTAGCAGGTGTTCTGACTTCTTTTAAACCATTTTCTGACCTAATCACTTCCTTACCTAAAATGCTGTTTGCAAGAACGTGGACTGGCTTAGGAAAAACGTTTAGACATTTGAATTTTAAACCACGGCAGTGAGCCTGGATGGCACACGAGCCCCTAACATGTCAGAAATATGACATGTAGAATTCAATATTTGCAGGGAAGTGTCAAATGAGTCAGTATGTCTGCGTATTTTCGTGTATGAGCTGAGAGAAGAGTTCTGTCAGAACAGGCAAACTGAGCTCTGAATTCCAATGCAAGTGGAGAGCTGTGAAAGCCAGACAGCAGAATTCTCATCACAAACACCATCCAGACCTCATTCCTTGATATGAAGACTTGGCCAATGTTTCACCATCTCTCTAAGGACCTAAGAGAATTTTTTACTGGTGGGGTGCAAGGGCTGTCTCTCTTTATTTGAGGCCCTGGCACAGGGTGCCCAGAGAAGCTGAGGCTGCCCCTGGATCCCTGGAAGTGTCCGAGGCCAGGCTGGAAGGGGCTTGGAGCAACCTGGGCTAGGGGAAGGTGTCCCTGCCCGTGGCAGGGGTTTGGAACAAGATGGGCTTTGAGGTCACTTCTAACACAAACCATCCTGGGATTCTGGGATTCTGTTCTGTGGTCCCAGAGCTGCTCTGCCTCTCTGGGGCTCCAAGGGAGCGGCAGCATCCTCCCCTTCCCACAGGCCTCTGAAGTAATCCTGGCTCCTGGGTGCTGTGAAGAAGGGCTTGGCTGCACTTCCAGGGATCCCGGGATGTAGAGTTGCACAGCCATGAGCATTGCCATGGACACCCGAGCAACACCAGCACAGCCTGCTGCTAAATGCAACCAGGAGCCAGAAGGAGAAGGAGGGAACATCCTGCTCCCATCTGCTCTGTTACAGGACACTTGTAGCTGCTTCTGGGCATCTGCACCTCACCCTAAGCCAGGATACCAGACACAAATCCTGAATTAAATAATTGCCTCCCAGTGGGAGTGAGAAGCTTCTGTGGCTCAGGGAGTTGGTGTCACCTCCCAGCCCTCCAGCCACCTGCATCCAGTGCCAGGCCAGACTCAAACCAGCTCTGAACAAAGCAGAAACTAACAGAAACCCCAGGAACAAAAACCCCAAATCTCTTGACAGACTATTTTACTTAAACCCAATTATTGTCTTTTCAGGAAAAAGCCACTCCAGAGGCACTTTGCCAACACGAGGAGTGAAAACACAACCTAAAACATCTGGAGAGCAGAAGAGACTGGGATTACTATCTTTCCACATGTGTCAGCATAAGCAGAAGGAACCCAGCACGAGCTAAACACAATCTGAAAAAAGGTTATGAAATAACTAATCCAAGCAATTGTTGTTTGAATTTCAGCACTAAGAGTAAGCCCAACAAAGGGACGAGGGCTTGGGAATAGGGCACAAGGAAAGCATGGTGATGGAATTCCCTAGGGAAGTAGAGAAACTCTGGGTAGGAATTCACCGTGCCCAGCCCAGATCGTGAGTCTGCCAGCCAACAAACCAAGGCACTGCAGATCTGCTGAATACCCTGCACAGAACCACTGTCAAGGAAGCAGAAAATGCAACATGTTGGAAAAAGCTTTAGGCAGCACTGAATCCCTGCTCCCCCCTTCCCAGAAACAGGAGGGCTCTTCCCATAAGCTGTCAAAGGCTGTAACAGCAGAATGAAGTAGTGCTCTAAGTGAGCCCTTCCATCTTTGCCTCCAACACCTTGCGGATCCCTGCTTCTCCAACGCAGCACAGGCACCCTAAGCCAGCAGGAAATGGCCTCACATGCAAGGCAGGCAGGCAACCAAAAGGAAAAGCAATTAGGATAACTGCAGCCTGGTAGTTGCCACGTGCTATGGAAATACCTGCAATTTTGGCAATAAATTATCAGGATTCCATGCATTTATGCAGTTCACCTAAGTCAGTTCACACACTCCCTGAGACACAGCTCAGGGACACCCTAATGCAGCCTCCATCTTGACAGGATGTGGTTCTTCTTGGAAAGTTTGGTTAAAAATATTGCATTACTTCAACAGTACTCCAATTACCTTATTAGTCCAGAAGCTCTCCTATTATTTAAACAAAACAAAAAAAAAATTACTTTTTCCTATTATGCCGATCTGTTTCATGTGACAAATTCACAAAGTAGTCTTGACCCAGGTCTATTTCCTCAACTCCTTGAGCAAGCAGTGAAAAAATTGAACTTTCAAGAGCTCTGCCAGGTGGCCAACAAGACACACAATCATCCAGACCTGGGTCACGTGTGACACTCTATTTTCAGCTACGTTCCCTCATGGAATCAGCAGATTCTGTCGAGGTTTTAAAGTGCTTTAGGACAGTAGCAGGGCCCAGCACTGAATGAGGAAGTGTGGCTGAGGCTGCGTGCAGGGCTCAGCAAGCCCTTCCCACCAGCAGGAGCCCACGCAGCCACGTCACAAGCAGGAACACCACATTCCCTCCAAAGCTGCCACTTGAGCCACCCATCTGCTGGCAGGGGGAGGGCTTTGTGATGCACCTTTCTGCTCTGTCTCAGGCTGCTAAGAGGATGTTTCCAGAAGAAAAGAAAAATGTGAGGTGTTCTGCTCACCCCACGCTGTCTCAAACAGCTCATCTCAGCTTCTAAGGCAGCCCTGGCAGATGTTCTGTGCTCAAAGCAGCTTAAATACCCAGCCTCAGCTCTTGATAAACTTGCCAGTAACTGCTGCCAGGAGAAGCCCTTGGGCTGGCCTAGCTTAAACCTCCTCACTCCCAGCCATTTGTCCACAGACACCTTCTGCAGGGATTTTTAACCATTTCCACCAAGTCTGCTGCTCATTTGGGGAAATCTGAATTAAACCAGGTAAGTTTAGGCTCTTTATCCATAAAAGCTACCCCTTCACAGCTTGCTCTCAGCACAGAACTGTG
The DNA here is from genome assembly GCA_034509185.1 of Euphonia xanthogaster. NCBI lineage: Eukaryota > Metazoa > Chordata > Aves > Passeriformes > Fringillidae > Euphonia > Euphonia xanthogaster. The sequence continues at coordinate 1,585,216 of JAYDZK010000202.1, read as the reverse complement.
CAGTGGCAGCATTTTCAGCACACACCTGCCACCTACGTTCCTCTAATTGCTCCCTAATGCTGAGGCCCCCTTCCCAGGGCTAAGGAGTGAGTGATTAACTCCTGGAAGCACAGCTGTACCACTTGGCACCTCCCCAAAGCCATCACCACAACGGGCAGGCTGAAATAAGCCCTTCAAAGTACTTGGAAAAGCTCAAGAGATCCTCAAAAAGCTGAATTCAAGACTGTGCACAGAATATTTACGCAGGGCATGGAAACTTCTCCTATTTTAACTCCTGCTTCTTCATCTTCAAGCGCCTTCAGAACATCAATTAATCCTCCCCAAGTACCTTTGAGGTAGGGATCATTAGTGTCTCATTACACAGGGAAACTGAGGCAGCAACTCACTGCCAACCAGTGAGTTTACCAGAGAAGCCCCCAAGTTTCAGCTCTGCACTTCTTGGCCTCCCTTCTCCCGCTGTGCCTCTTTTTAAACACAGAAACACTCCAAGACAAGACCCAAATTCCAGAAAAGCAAACGTTTCCAGCCTTTAAACAATAATACAGGCCTTCAAATGATAACATCCTGCTAAGAATAGAAACATCAGAGTGAGAGTGGTTTGTTTCCACCAGCCAACACGTCAACACAGAAACTAAAATAAAACCTCGAGCTACTTTTTGACAGTGAAATCAATAGCTGCAGCCTTCAAACACCTCTTCCCTGTGAGAAGCACAGCATCAGAAGGACAGCAGGTAAAATTAAGCTGAACATGTTCAAAACCTGCACTGCTGAGATTGAACTTGAGCATTTCTATTTATAAAACTGAACAGACACATTTCTGTTCTGAAGAGACAGCGTGAGGGCAAAGCATTGCTTCCTTCAGTTCTTACAGCACCAAAAAAGTCAACTTGTTCCAGTCCAATTCCCATTCACTGCAGGAAGCCTGTCTCAGTCCAGCCACTTGAATCTGCAGGTAACAAAAGCAAGGCAAGAATTCAGGATGCATTCCATGCAGCAGCTCTGGGAAGCAGCTAGGAGCTGCCAACTCCTTACACAACACAGTTGCTCTCCCAGAGGGTCAGGCAATGGTTTGAAAGCAATTCCAGGCCTAGAGGTTTTGGTTTAAGGAGGAATTGGTGGCACCAAATGGAAAAACATCCCCAGACTCATGGTCATTGCTATAGGAGCAGAATACATGGGGTTCATTGCTTATCAGCTACACTACAGGGTAACTTGAATTCTCTGGAGGTTTTTGAACCTGAAGATGCCTCTCGAGGGGTATGGTATTTCCTCCTTCCACTGCAGTACTGACAGAGAAATCAGTGTTTCCATGAAATTTTTCATTCGCTGCCCATCAAGGTGTGGACTGAAACCTGGCCCCCCCTTCTGGAAAAAAAAAGCTGCCTTCAAAGACTGGCCATCCCTACAGGATGGCAGATGAAAAAGGCACAACCTCATGAGCACCTCTTAGAAAACGTGGCTCCCATGACACACAAGACTTGACACGATTATCAGATGATTCACATGCAGCAAAGAGAAAGTCATTTAAGGTAGCCTTAAGGAACAGCTTTGCTTTTGCTTGCCCCAGCCACCACCCCTCAGTGTCACAGCCAGCATAACCCTTACACATCCACACTCTTAAAATCCACACACACTCATAACCCTTACACATCCACACTCTTAAAATCCACACACACTCATAACCCTTACACATCCACACTCTTAAAATGCTGTTTTTTCTGCTGTACACACACAGTTCAGAGTCGGTGACTTCGAGCCAACGTGGGACTGGTGCAGCACAAATTTTACATGCACCAGAACACCCCTGAAGGGAAACCTCTGCTGGCTGAGCTCTGAGCAGGGGACAAGCTCAGGGTGTTTGGAGGGCGGTGGCTTTACTGTGCCCGGTGCCCTGGCTCCCCCTGCAGCGGCACTGTGCCAAACCCACAAGGATGCTGGGTGGCCACAGCCTGTTTTCAAGCCAAGGCAGGCACCTACGCTTCCCCCTGCCTCTGTCTTCCTGTCTGCAGGCTGAGAAAGTGCCTGTAAACAAGGGGGAAGCGTTGTGCTACGGCACTCGGGTCTGCTACAACTCCACCCAATGGTGTTCCTGCTGTTTACTCACTTGGATGCAACCCTTCTCCCAAGCAACCACAATTCCCAGTGCAAGGCACAAGCAAGCATCCAGAACCCCATCCCATGACCGGGAAATCATCATCAGTTTGCTATGCCTACAACCAAAATAAACTCCCTTGTTTCGTTTACAACACATTCATTTAATACACTTTCATCTCCTGGAAAATCCTCAAAATAAACAAAGCAAGTCACAGCTGCCCTCACTGGATACTACCAGAGCCCCGTCCCTGCACTCCAAACACAATTAAACTACTCCCGAGGCAGCCAATGGCCACGGAAGTGACTCAACCTCTCCTGCCCTGCTCCCTGCAGCACTAACAGAGAGGGGCAGGCCAGAGCCACCAACAGCAGTATCCATCACAGACAAGCCTGGATCCAAGTTCTCCAGGCAATCCTGCCCTCCTGACTTGCAGGGACAGCACGGGAACTGGAACACGTCAGTGGCACTAAACCTGCAGCCTCCCCAACGTGTGGATGCCACTGCACTGCCGCTCCCGAGTCTCCCACAGATTTTTCCCAGAGCTTTAAGACCACTGAACTTGAAAGACATTTTCACCCCAATTAGCAACAAAGAATCTTGCAGCAGAGACCCAAGTACTGCTGCACCTTCTCCTTCTCCTGACAGCCATTGAAATCCTGTGGCATCAGAGGAATCAAGATTATCCCAAATATGGCTGCACACTCCCAGGAATCCACTGACCCCCCTGAGGCAAACATAACGCTGTCTTCATCCACAAAATTTCAAGCTTCCTACAAACACACTTGCTATTTTTAAGAAAGGTGAGCACTAGTCTTGGCTGTTCTGTTGAGTCCTTTCAATCAGACTGAGGTTCCCAATATTAACATTTACTGAGTACATACACACACACCCCTCGTGGAACTGTAAGGAACAATCCAAACTAGAGATTGTTCTTGGAATATCCTAATATTCATGCAGTACTCGCTTAAAAGCACGGGCTGCTGGAGCTTTGAAGAAGGTAAACATCAAGTACTCCTTTTCCAACACTTTTGTTTTATCCTGCAAGATGGAGTTCACTATTTTGGACATTTCAGCCCCTAACTAAGCTCCCTGCAAGCTAAACAGCACTATTTCCTCAGTAATGTTCCCCTCTTTTCTCAGGGATCCCTTATTTCTGTCAGTTAGCATCAGCTCACTCAAAGGGAGGGCACAGCATCAACTCCAGCTCAAGTCACAACTTCACCCAGTAACGTTTCCAAGCTCAGTTTCCACAAAGGTTCAAACCTCTCTACTGCACCAATGTACCTAATAAACCATTCAGTGGGCACAACCACACTTTTTTTCTTTTTTAAACCCTACCCTTCCCCGTATATAAAGCAATTCATAAAAGAAACATAAGGAAATATGTGTGATACCTGTGATTCCCTTACTCCAGCACTTCTTCCATGTGATGACCAGGGAGCAGCATTAAAAGGTGACTGCTGCTCCTGCCTGGCAGATTTCCTGAGGTTCAGCTGAATTATCTGTCTGCCCATGACTAACACAGCACCCTCTGCATCCCAGGCTGTAAATACATTTACCAAGTAGGAAGCAGAGCTATGCAGAAAGCCATCTACAACCCGCTGAGGGTGATAAATTGCAGTAATAAAAGCTTGGCTCTAGCATCAAATTAGATGATGTAGATCCTTACTTGTACACCAAATATAGTGTTTGGAGAACATGCCTCAGAACATGGATGGCTTCCCAAAATGCTGATCAGTGCTTTTGGAAACCGATGCTTAATGAATGACTAAAGCAAATCTGGTCGTACAACCTAAGAAATCGCATCAGGGCATTTCTAAAGGAACAAAAAAAAGGCTTCACTGAGGAGTTTAAGACAGTCTTCAATCCTTTTAAACACACCAAAAACAACCATCTCTTAATGTGCTTAGGGAATAGGCAGTTAAAGGAGGAATTTAACTAAATTTCATGGAGAAAGAGTCACTTGAACAGTTTCTAAAAGGCTGCCCTTTACTGTAGTCCCCACGCAAAGCAGGCTGAGGGTAGGAACGTGGCAAAGGACAAACACTCGGCAACTTCCCAACAGAAAATCCCCAACAGAGACAGAAGGTCACACTTACACTTGGACTAACAGGCAAAATGGGGTCTGCATCCAGGAGCTAACACTCCTTAGAGGCAAGAAAGGACACGGAGAACAACAGGAAGAAGGAATGGACAGGAGGCAGCAATGAATAATCTAACAGCTTTCCAAAAATACACTGCATTATCTCACCCCCAAGTACTTCTTACACAACCCCCACATTTAATAAAATCCTCTATGTGCCATGGCTAACTACCTTCAGGAAAATTTGCCTATCTCTTCCAAAGTATCTTATCAGGAAAACCCCCTGTCTGAAGCATCTGAGAGGGAATAACAGGAGCACATTTCTTTTGAAGTTATTTAAGCTTAAGCATTTGAAAGTTGAGCCCAAAGTCAGCTGAACTGCTCTATGAATTTAAACATTCTGACTTTTCCTCTTTTATTTTCTGCACTCCCATTGCAGCAAGGAATTTTAAGAAGAGCTGTAAACCACAAAAGTGAGTAACAGGACATTAGAGATGCTGTTTTTCCTAAAAGCTACACCTCAGCATTTGAAAAAGCAGTATTTTGTGGCCCTAAAGCAAAAGACAGAGTAATGCCATTTTGATTCCTGGATCCAGAACACTGAGCAAGTCTCTAAAACAATTAATCCATTCAAGCAAAACCAGGCCTGTGCTACTGAAGGTGGGAAAAACACACTTAAAGTACCAGCTACCAAAACAAAATACAGGTTATTTCATTAAGTTCAAAATAGAGAACCCACCCAATCATTATTTGGGTTGAAATGATTTCCATATCAAAACTCAGTTGTCTCAATTTCCAGCAAAAGAGGAATTTACCAAAGCTTACCTAAGCTCATTTGTTCTCTTTGTCATAAAGAAAGGAATTAGACTTGCGATAAAGACAGCAAATCCAGGCATTATGAGCTCTTATCTGCAAGATGTTCTCCTTCAAGTGAGCAAGGGATTAGGATTTTGTACGTCAGCATCTCAAGGACACAGGCAATTAACTCCAGAAGCAAGTGAGCACACTGAGAGATGAAGTGGTGCAAGGACAGACAACAAAAAAACAAAACCAAAAACCAAGCAAACCTCAACTAAAACTCAAGTGGAACATCATGGGCTGGATCTCTTCAGGTGTGTAAGAATACCGAAAGGAATGGATTCCTGGCAAAGATCAGCTGTGAACTGGAGAAGGAAGAGAAGAGAGGGTGAACAAGGTAGAAATGTCCTCACACACCAGAAAAAAGACAGAAGCAAAGTTGTGACAAGAAGCTAAGGTCACAGCTGGATTTCAGGGGAAAAAAAAGACACAAGAAGAACGAGTGAACTCACTGCTTTTAGAAGCATCAAAGCACATTTGCAAGGCAAAAACTACTGTTACCTTGATGAATTCTCAGGGTGGGACTGACACACAAAATTACCATCTCCTCCCTGTGAACTGACTGACTGCTGACTCAGGCTACGGATTTAAAATGGGAAGCCAAGCCCTGAAGCAAACAGAGATGCACCACGCTTTGTACCTAAGCTCACTAAGACATTGCAAGTTATTTCAAACTTATTTCCCAGGAACCAATTTAAGCTGCATGGATACATGCAAACACTCAGCTCTCGCTCCCTTCTTTCACATCCCCTCCTCAAAATATCTACCCAAGGCCCAATGCCCTGGGAAAGCATCTGGGAGACCCATGGACACAGATGACACAGCAAAGCACCGGATCCTCACAATCCCACGTCATGAAACGTCAAGGCTGCAGAAATTTTCCCAAGCCTGTGAAAAGTAATTGTTATCCTCAGTTCTAGCTGAAACCAGATTAAAAAGCAGCTGAATTTATGACCCACAGGCTCCTTGTGTATTTAAAAGGAGTAGAAAAACCCAAAAAAAGAGCAGAAGCCAAACAGCCAGTTCATTGGAGCTCGGCTCCAATAGGAAGTGGCTTAGTTTACAAATGCTAAAAGCATCACAAAGTACACCCTGCGGTTTATTGAGGCTGATTTGTGGGTCACAGACTTATTGATAGCTCTGGCAGCAAGATCTGCCTTCCTGCTTATGAGGGAAGACTTAAAGTGGCCACATTTAATGCACTTATTTACTTCTCTAAGGAAAACAAGCAGCTTCACTCTGCCAGCCTCTTGCAACCCCTCCAGCCAGCCACCGCCTGGCAGACAAATGCTTCCAATATTTCATCCTTTTTCAAACAAGATAAAAAAGACTGTGTATGTCTCAGGACAGCATCAGGTGGAACTGTGGCCACAAAGAGGCCCTAAATCCAAAGCCCTGTCTGAAAAGTAAAAGGCGACAAAGGCATTTGATAAAGATGAAAATCCCAGCCACTCTCCAGCACACAAATCATCCCCAAAACTGCTCCTCCTTCCACCGCTCCTCCCTGCAAACAGCTAATGGCATTGGCTCACTTACACAAAGAGGGAAGGACAAACAAGGGAAAACAATCCTGGCATAAAAGCAAACAATTAGGAAGCAATTAAGACCGGACAGCACTGCCCTGTAGTAAACACAACTTTCACACTGAACAATGCCTTTCTTCCTAAACTATTTTTTCCACTGCAAACGAATGTTTCCATCTGAGAAGGAGCTATCTAAGAACATTTAGAAGCGGCAATCACTCACTTCACCTACGACGTGTTCCCAAAACACAGCAGCAGGGGCGAACGTTGTTTTTCCGAGTGCCAGGCCAAGTGCAGACATCTCCCAGCCCGAACTGGTCTGCACAGCTCTGTGACTCCGAGGCAGACTCAGTCTTGCAGAAACGAAAGCCAGGCAGCAGCTTCCTTGCTCTGTGCCTCCAAGCTCACCGATAAGGCAGCAGCACTCCATTATGTGACACCCTAAACCCCACGTTCTACTTCCCTCTAAGCTGATTGTCAGAGCTGATTCCGTGTAAACCCCACCGCTACGGAACACTTCTGCTTTCCTCGAAACTCAAAATTACTGCTACCAAGGCTTAAAAAAAAATTATTTGGGAAACTGGTAATAGCTTTACAGTTCTCTCTCCAATTTACTTGTGGGAAAAATGAAGAGACTTCTCAATCCTGGTACTTAAAAACAAACAAACAAACAGGAACTGGATACAGCACTAATGGTAGCAGTCAAGCTGCTGATTTGATGATAACACTTCCCTCTGTGGAGAGCTTCTGCCCTGATCCCACAGTAGCCTTACGCTCCTCAAGCAAAAACTGAAGTAAAGATAAACATTGAAACACGAGGGGGGGGTGGGGAATACCTCGATGTCCCCTGTATTTCCCATTTCTAACAATCTGTAAATGCCTACACGCTGATTTTTCCATGAGCAAATTCCAGTCTAGAAGTGCCTACCGGTCCTCTGGGAGAGTGCTTGATCAAGAGGAGATAAACCCCTCTCCAAAAGTATGGAAGGAGCACTCACAAAGCACTCAGCTGCTACACTGCCCGCTTTGGACAAGGAGCAGCTACCAGGCACCTCGGGAAGCTGAGGGAGGGACAAAAACAAACAGCCCTGATGTTCTCCAAGAGCAGCAGCAGCCTGAGGAATTGGGAAGGCCACGCTGATTGTCTTTCTCAAAACAAACCCATCAGCTCTGCTTTTGGTATTCATCTGCAAGAGATGTCGGGGGGGGAAAAAGAAGAAATGCCTCACTACACCTCCTGCACATCTATTTACACACAAAGTATGATTTCCATTTAAAAAAAACCCAAAGAGAACAACAAACCACGTGGAGCATCAGAAGCAGCTGCCAGGCTCCACGGTGCTGTAGAACAAGGCAATGAGGAAGAGCACATCTTGTCCCAGTTTGCTTCACAAGGTAACTTGGCCTTCACTCACCGACAGAGCCAACAACAGCCACTCACCCTCGCTCACCTCCAGCAGCTCCTCCTCCTTCCACGGCTGATCAGGCAACAACTACTTAAATCAATCTCTTGAATAAAAAACCCTGTGCTGGAAACTTCAGAGAGGGATTCACTAATCCAAAGATAGGGGCTCTGTGGGGTTTTTTTAAAGAAAAGACAATTTCAGAACTTCGATAATAAATCTGAATCTTTTCCTTTTATAAATAAATGGTTTTCATCTAGCTTCCTTTTTTATCTAAGTCTTGCCAGCAGAGGCTAACACAAGCATGTTACCATATGGCACGCCCACCAGAACTATCTTTAATTTTTTTTCCTTGGAGATGTAAGCTAAAGTACCTGCAACAATGCTGTAATTTCCTTTTAGAGAGAACTCACTAAGCAGAGGTTTTTTGGAACTGGAGATATTTTCTAGCCCAATTCCCATTTTAAATAATTTTTAAAGACTCAGTATAACCTATTCAACTGCTGGAGAGGTTTACAAAGTCTTTTCAGAAAGGAAGAAACGGATCAGAGAGAGAAAAACCGCAGCTCTGAAAATAACAATTGCTGTCAAACCCCAGTTGTATTAATTCACAAGACAGTCTTTTTATAGTGTTCCCCACAAGCACAGAAAACAATGGTCCCCCTTGATTTTATTTCCCCCCCATGTAGCTTTATATATCACTGGCCCTAGCAACAGGGAAGAATAGGCAGGGATGTGTCAGCAGACAAGGGGGGCCCCACGCACGCTGCGTTATCCGAGCACAATCCCCCCGTTCTTGGACACCGGGGAAGCCCACGGGAGAGCACAGCCTTTGGCACCGTGCTGGCTGTCCCACTGACAGGCTGCAGCCCTGCCGAGAAACCTGTGCCACAGGTTCGCTGCCACACGGGAAACCTCGCCACTGCACAGGGACAGTGCTCACAGCCAGCCCCAAACCGTGAGTCAGCCCACCGGAGGGCAGCAGGGCCACCGAGGCAGGCACCTCCACACCACCGACAAAGGGGTGGAAAAGCGCCGAGGAAAACTATGCTACAAGTACCATGCAAAAAACACGGGGGGTTTGCAGCTCAAAATGCAAGCTGGCATTAATAAAAGGCTGCAGACATCCACGCGCTATCTTGGAGTAACTCTTATCAAGCCAAAACTCGAGTCTGACAGAAGGTCATGCTAACTTTCTGGATCCCTAAAAAAAAAACCCACCAAAACTCCATGTCAGCATCACAGAGAGTTCCCCATGTCACCTCGTGGCCTAGCAGACATATTTTCAACTTTTTTTTTTTTTAACCCATTTCTAGATTGCACATGAGCAAATTAGGTGCCATCTACAGCACTCTGCCAACAACAGCTGAGGCAAATTTGCCAACATTTCCAGCTTTGCCGTGCACTAACTCCAGTTTCCATTTCTATATTTCATACGCGACGATAACTTGGAACAATAGAGGCGGGGGTAAAGGTTTGCTATCCTAGGTTTCAGAAAAAAGGGTCTGAAAAAGAAGCAACCATTTCATTATTGCCTGTGACAGAGGGTGGAGGGTTTCATGCTTTTCCATTCCCAGTTAGCCAAATGCCACGGAGAGGGAGGCTCTCTAATTTGCAAACCAGACTCCCAGGACACTCGAAATCCTGTCCCCCCTTCTCCATCCGCCGTGGCAGCTGAGAATTACGAAGGAGAGGGACAGCTGGGCTCCTCATTAGGAGCACGGCGCCTCCATGCACGGACAATCATCTGCACCCACCTCCCGTCGGTGCCTTCCGGAATCCCTCTGGGAGCACGACAGACCAGCGGGATGGGGACGGCAGAGTTAAAAGATAAACACCAGGGAGGGACAGAGGAGGAAGCCAGCGCCAGGGCTATTTGTCTCCATGAGAACACAACTTACTAGGGCACTCCAGCTCTGAGATAAAGTCTCTTCTCTGAGCCCAGGCCACGTTTACATCTGCTGGTTATCAATGTAAGCCTCCAAGAACTGCCGGCTATTCCGGCAGCAGCCGCAGGGAAGCCGGAGTGTGCGGGAACACTCAGCGGGAAGAAGGCCCCAGTGGAGCCTGGCTCTTCCGGGGTGCCTTTTTCAGCCGCCTCGATCGCCCTTCTTTCCCTAGAGCGCATCTTCGCCTTAATTAATAGGTCACTGAACCGGTTCATGTTAATTGTCACCAGCACCTCGTCTTTGTTCCCAAGGGGAGGGACCAAAGTTCATTCGGTTCTTGCCCACGAAGCAAAATTTCAAGGAGTGGGGCCCGGCTGGCACCCGAGCCGCCACCGACTCCCGAGGGAGCTTTTTCCTGCCGCAGTAAAGCCCGGCCAGCTCCGGACCGGGGCTCCCCCAGCCCGGGAGCCCGGCCCGCCCCATCACCTGCACCGGGGCTCACTTCCAAACGCCAGCTCCCGACCCAGCTGCGCCACACAACGCTAGGGCACCAACCTCTGCCCGCCACAAACGAGAAACCGCGTAAAAAAATCAGGAAACCTCGGGGAGACCCCTCGGGTGGGTGGGTGTCTGACCCCGACCCCGCTCTCGCCTACCCAGCGACACCCCTCCGCCGGGGAGGTCCCCGGGGCTGGTGATCCGTGGCTGTTTCCAACTCCTATCCGTAAGGGGAAGCCGCACGGGAAGGGGAAGCCCGGCTCCCTCGCTCGCCCGCCCGCCCGCCCTCCAAACGCCCTCACGGCGCTGCGGCCCCGCCGCTCCCTGCCGGGGGAACGGGGCGGCTGCTCCCGGGGCCGCCGGGG
>JAYDZK010000202.1:1532690-1568579 GCA_034509185.1 Euphonia xanthogaster | reverse complement strand
CAATTACCATACACGACGATCTTCCGATCTCAAAAACATAATTGGGAGAGAGAGGGAGTGCCTGCAGGGCGCTGCCTCCAGTGCCCTGCGGGACAACGCTCCGTGGCCGCGTTCCTTGCAGTGTTTGAGGTGCACGACAGCGACGTGGAGGGCTTGCTGCGCAGCCTGCGCAACGAGTCGCAGGCCATGAGCGACGGAGTGGTGCTGCTCCGGGGCCTCCCCTTCACCTCCACCGAGGAGGACATTGCAGATTTCTTCTCAGGTAACTCAGCCTGGGCCATGCCCTTCCTTTACCAGGCATTCGGTTCCTTAGGTTGATGCTGTTGTTCCTCATGGGACAAGGCAAAGCGCGTGCAGCCTCAAACACCTTAAACAGCACGAGGAGCTGCTGTTCCCCAGAAATCACACAGGCTTTCTGAGCACCCTGCAGAGTTTCCCTGCCCCTCTGACTTTGTGCAGGTCTAACCCAGGATCAGTACTTTCAGCACTCTGATCTGGGGCCAGGAGGAGTTAAGGAAAAAAACTACCATAATAAGAGAAAATTTCCAGAACATTTGTGCTCTGAATCTACTTGTTGTCCAGAAGCTGGATTCACTTACTTGAAACCTCAAATTGATTCCTTTTTTTAATTAAGTATTCTGTGAAAATTGCCTTAAAGCAAGAAATTGGAGTTTAAAAAAGGCACTTATGCCAGCATGAGCAGTTGTTTCAGAACTATTTAGCTGCCCAATTAGCTAGTCAAAAACCAGAAAAATAAGGGGGGAAAAAAGGCTTTCTGAGCTATAGCACAAGTTTCTGCCACAGTCAGTGCCTTTTTCTCCCCTGCCATCTCTAGGTTTGAAGATCACAGACATAGCTTTCATTTACCGGGGAGACAGAAGAACAGGAGAAGCTTTCGTGCAGTTTGCCACCCCGGAGATGGCAGCTAAGGCCTTGCAACGGCACAGGGAATATATGGGAAGCAGGTAGGTGCTTCCCTGGAGTTCAGGGGCCAAGAGAACGTGGTGTGAAGCACCTGTGGATCCTGGTACTTCCTGCTGAGTGAAACAGCTCATCTCACAGTGTGATTCAGGGGGGCAGAGGCTTCTGCAGCAGTGCTCATAGTTTGGGGGGCTTGGGGGCCTGCCAGAAAGTCTCCAGATTTTCAGGTATTCCTGAAGGCATTCTCATCCCAATAGAAAGGGGTGACAGCCTCCAGAGTGGGGAACAATAGATAGACACAGCCTGCCCAGGCCTCAGTGCACAGGGATCCTGTGCCTCCTGCAGAGACGTGATCCTGCCGGATTTGCAGCAGGCTCCTCCGTGCTTTGGGCAGTTTTGGCAGCTGCCCTCCTGCCCTTCAGCCCAGTGCCCAGCACAGCCAGTGCTTCCTCTCAAGGAGTGCCTGTTTGAAGCTCCTGGAGTCCGTGACCAGCAGGGACTGCTGGCAGGCACTGCACCATTTCCCACCTCTTGGGTGAGCACATCCCCTTGGGGAATGACACCATTTTATTCCAGAGCACTGAGCCCTGTGCCACTTGCCTAACAAGAGCCTCTTTCCTCTCAAACAGAAGCACAAGGTCACCTTTCCCAGAGTCATTATATCATTTAGGTTAGAGAAGGCCTTTAGGATGGTTGTGTCCAGCTATTAACCTAAACGCTGCCCAGCCTGGCCCCAAACCCTGTCTGTAAGCAGCACATCCTCACAGCTTTTAAATGAGCTGTGCTCAGAAAAGAAAACCCAAACAACCAAGGCTGCTTTCCCCTGCTGAGTTTTCTGACTTCAGTAATCTATAAAACTTTATCTGCACTCCACATAATAAAAGAGGTTTCCAAACCTTACCTCTCCTACTGCACACCCACCTCCTTCCTTTTATTTCCTTACTTCCTGTTTCCAGACTGCATTTCCTTGTGTTTGACAACCTCCCTGCTCATTCTAAAAGCAAACAGCTGCTCCACAGGCAGAATTTGATGGATTAATTAATTAATTGAATTATTAGGACTTGCCTTCTCTTGAGTAGAGCCTAATTCCAAATCTACTGTTGATTTTTTTCTGTCAGAACAAGACCTGACCTGACTCATTCGTCTGGCTCACACACCTCCGTTTCCATGTGATTAGCCATGAAATGGAGGGGTTTTCAAAATTGCTGGCAGCTGGCTCCTTTTCATTATTCCTGGTTTTATCCAGAACTGGCCTCCAGCAGCACCCAGTGCTGAGTGGGAACTCAAGGGGGGAGGCTGAGCTGTCAGGCTGTACATGGGGTTACTTCCCTTACTCTGGCTGCTCCCTTCAGGAAGGGTGGAAGGCTCCCTCCCTTGGATGTCCCTATTTCCTTGTCAGCACACTGTTCCTTCAGTGCTCTGGAAATTGTCTGATTTAACACTGCTGGTGAAATCCCATCCATTTCATAGGTATATGGGAAACCTTAGGGCTCCCCTGAAGTGTTTCCTGTGACCGTGTGCATCCTGTGGGTCTGCCGGTTCTGGGACCTGATTTGGGGCTGGGTAGGGTGATAACTTTGGGGTCTGTAGGAATCAGTGCACTTGGCAGAAGTGCAGCAGGGGAAAAGCAGCCTCAAAGAGAACTGTGCCAGTGAAATGAATTAATTCAGTGCCTTGGCAGGGCTCTCACCCCCAATACCTGAGCAGAGCCGAGGCAGGACATGGCTGGAAGGTGCTTTCTCCAAGCCCTGAGTGCCAGGTGTGCCATGTGCTCTCTCCCTTTGGGCTCCAGGTACATAGAGGTGTACGTGAGCAGAAAGCACCAGATGCAAAGGCACATGCCCTACAGCAGGCAGCTGACAGCCTATTCCAGGGCCAGAAGAGAGTATGAGTCCATCTCTGAAGACAGGGGCTGGAGAGACACTGCAGGCTCCCATGCCGAAGGAGAAATCAGTGAGTCCCTCCCTGTCATGAGTGCTCCTCAAGGCCCTTTTGTGTCACCCCACGTGCCCACGGCTTTCACGTGACGGAGGGGGCACTGCAAACTCTAGTGATGGTTTTTCCCTCCATTCCACAGAACTGAGCAGGGAAGGAACAGAAAGCTCCAGGAACATTTCAGAATCTGAGACTGCCTCATCACCACAGCACTTTGTCCACATGAGGGGCTTTCCTTCCCAAGCTAGTGCCCAGGACATAATAAACGTGAGTAACAGGCTACGGGTGGAGTGTGGCTCTGTCATTACCTGTGCAAACCCGCAGGGACTGCAGGCTCTTAATTAATTGGTGTCTGTTAGTCCTCAGTGCCGGCTGGCTTTGGACAGCTGCAGCCTCAGGCACAACACAGATCTGCTCCTCTCCATGATAAAGAAAGAATTAAGGCTGGCTGAGATGTCTTAATATCCATCACTGGGCGTGAGGAGCCCTTGAGAATCTAAAGCAAATGATCAGAGTAGCTGACTGCACAGAAATGTTAACAGTGTACATGGAGCTGCACTGGTGTGTTTAGAACATGGGTGCCCTGTGAGGATTTTTGTTCTGGCAAGAGTTCCTATGCCAGGAGCTCACAGGGGGTGGGACAGGTGGCTGGGGAGTGCCTCAGCTTCGCCCAGATGGATCAGGGAGCCTTTTGCTGCTCAGGAGCTCAGACCCCCTCCCTAGGCTGGCAGGTTTTGGGAGTAAAAGCACTGAGTTTCTGGGGAATAGGGTGCATTACTGTTGTTTCTTTCTCACCAAACTCTTTCCCGCTTTTGTTGTTAATATATTGCAATGGTTCCATATTGCAAGAGTTTGGTACCTCCTGGGTGTTTCCCGTGGGCGGCTCCTCTAAGCACTGACTCCTCCTCCTTCTCCCAGCTGACTCCAGTTCCCCCTCCAGCAGCCAATCTACTCTTCCAGCACACTCTCCTTACTGGCTGCAGCTGCGACCTGTTGGAGTCCGGCCTGTTCCTAATCTCTAGTAATTGGCTCAGCTGCAACTCATTAGGGGTTAGATTACTTTCTGTACTACCTTTCATTTCTTACATTGTATCCCCCTACATGCTTTCCAGTTTTTTGCTCCGCTGAGGCCCACAAGGATCTTGGTGGAATATAACTCCCGTGGAGATGCCACAGGAGAGGCAGATGTGCACTTCGAGAGCCACGAGGATGCAGTCGCAGCGATGGCCAAGGAGGGGTCACAGATGGGTAAGTCAGAAAAAGAGAGGGAGTCCTACAGGCCTGGGACTGAGACCTCGGGGTTTGGCACAGCTGGGCCAGCTGCTGTTGTACACTGTGCAGAGGGATCACTGGAGTGTGGCTTTCCAAGTTGTGATGTGCCATGGGCTTTGCAGAGGAAAAAAAAAAAAATCCAATGTCACACATACAAGTGTCTGACAGCCACCTCCTTCCCCTCTCTTCCCAGAGTGCAGAGCCATTGAATTGTTCCTGAACCAACATCCCAAGGGACCGGAGAACTGCTAGTGACAGCGGCGCAGGTTTGGTGAGCACATCCCTCTCTGTCCTTCCTGCTCTCTTTGTAGCAACATGTGCCCCAGGCTCACAGCCTAAAGGGTGAAACATGGAGGGGTTGAAGGGAACCACACCCAGCAGGTGTCCAGTCTGGATCCCACAGCCCGCACCTCCAGATTCCACAGGCGCCAGTCCCGCAGCATGAAGAGCTCTGATGGGGTTATATTCCCTGGCAAGGAGAGGAAACATGGCTAAACATTTCCCAGAGATGTGGCCTCATAGTAATTGGTCTTTTGGATGGGGTGGGGTTTGGTGTGACCATCAAAGAGGGTGGACAGCTTGTTCCCTGAATTCCCCTCAGAAAGTGGGGGGTGATGGTCGCTGCTCCCCAAGCCCTGCTCCCTGCAGCAGGGAGGACAGCCCACTCATCCTGGGTTTGTAATCCAGGCCAGGGAGAAGCCCTTGGGACAGGTTGAGGATGTGCAGTCCAACCTCTTTCCTGCATCCCCCGCTTCCTTGGCAGCTCCCTCCTGCTGGTGTTTGTGATGGGTGAATTCGACAGCCCCACCCCATATGCCTCTGCTGCAGCCCCATGGGAGCATGCCCCACCTGGAATCTGGGGTATTTTACTATTGCCCAACTCCACTGTTTCATTCTAAGAGAGGATTAACTGGGAATAAAATACAGTGGGCATTGGAGAAAAAAAGGAAAATGTCCACGCTGAGGGAGCCAATGATTTTTATTTTTCCTCTCCCTGGTTTTTAGGCCAAGCGAACACATTCCGTGGATATGAGCGTGAGGATCAGGTCCAAGTGCCACCAGTCAGCGAGGAGGACAAGCTAAGATCAGTCCAGCCTTATATAAGAGCTTGTAATAAATGTGATGGGCTGTGGGGAGTTTCACCAGCCGCAGCTGGAGTGGGAATGGCCAAGGCTCCAGGATGGAGCAGTCCAGGGCTCCAGGTGCATCAGGCCGCATTAATAAAACACCAGGATTGCCAATTAACAGCTGAGTGATCTACCACCTCACACAGGTACACACTGGTGCTCTGAATCCTTTCATAGCTGCAGCCCAAGAGGAATGGGGTGGAAAGACCACTCAGGAAACAGGATGTGAATGATCAAGATTTTTTATTGTGTGGAACAAAATTAACATCAGAAAACCTGTCCCCCGCCATTCCCAAGGTAGAGGTGTGAGCCCACCCTGGCATCACACAGAGTACCTGAGCACAGAGGGAGCTGGCAGCCAGCAGAGTCCTGCTCCCACCTTCCTAAAGGCCAGGCCCATGGCAGCCACCAGTGCTGTGCTCTGGAGGGTCTCAGCCACCTCCCTGCTCCATGGAGTTTAATCCTCCATATCCAGATTAATGCTCCCTCTGCCTTGCCTGGGTCTTATTTTCTGCTCTGGGGATGAGTCACACTGGGGTTGGGTGCAGGAGTTCTCTCTGCTGGATGTGTACAGTAAGTACTCAAAACTATTGACACTATATTCACTGTTTTGTCCATCCACCTCCTGTGTCTCACCCCTTCAAAGAACTCAACAATTCACCTCAATTCCAGACTTTTGGTATTTCAACACTGTTTACAACTCCTGCCATACTTAAGGGGATATCAGCAAGGAAAAGGGTCGGGAAGCTGCCGTGGGGGGAGAAGAGCAGAGAAGAGTAGAAGCTGGGTGGCTGAACATGCCAAGTGCTAAAAGAATCAAGGAGAGATGATTCCTGGTACAAAGCAGTACCCAACCATGTCAGTACCTCGGCTCCAAGAGGCTTTTTCATGTGGTTCCAGCCAATCTAATGACCAGAAAATCCCCCCAAGGAATTAATAACCACCCCCTAACAACATCTGTCCAAGCCCCAGATGCATGAATCACACCAATGCATCCCTCTTCTGTGAGCTGCAGGACATTCTGTGGTCTCAGCGACTGCAGGAGGTGCCAGTAGGAAAAGGAATCAACGCTCCTGTGACACCAGAAAGTCACCACCGCTTTTTGGACTAGCAAAATCTCTTGAGGGAACAGTAACAAAGAATGATGTGGCACAAACCACAAACCTCTCTGAACTGTATGTGCAATTAAAATTCCTGACAGGTGGAAAGTGCTCCCACTTGGTTTGGTCCAAGAAAAAGTGAAATGCCAGG
Source organism: Euphonia xanthogaster (assembly GCA_034509185.1). Lineage (NCBI taxonomy): Eukaryota > Metazoa > Chordata > Aves > Passeriformes > Fringillidae > Euphonia > Euphonia xanthogaster. Next base: position 1,562,073 of record JAYDZK010000202.1, on the reverse strand, counting down.
TTTATTGTAACAACGTTTCCATGTGCGCAAGGCGGAGAGGTGGATCCAAGTGGCCCAAACCTCCTCGGGAGGGGATTGGGCCCAGCCCCTAAAGCCCAGAGGGGGAACAGGATATTCACAGCTTGGTTTGGGGTGTCCCTGTGCAGCCTAAGCCCCTGGTCAGAGCCCTGAGCCAAGGAAACGCAGGGAGGATGTGTTCCCTGGGGGCCCACCTACCCTGCTCATACCAGTACCCAGGGTTCCAGGGTGAGCCAGCCTGCCCAGGGCAAACGGAAAAGGGGAAATGGGATTTCAAGTGCAGCCAGACATGAGGAATACCCACACTCCTGTTGGGTTTTAGGGAGCCTTTGCTCAGCAGCAGCAGCACACACCCACGCCACACACGTGAGGGTGAGAACACTCCCAACTTCCACGTGTGGACAACAGCCCTGGTTTGGGGAGGGGCTCCCAGTCCTGAGACTGCTCAGACACACCTTGGGGCTGCCCCATGCGACATTCCCAATGGAATTCTCCACAGCACAGGCTGATTTAAGGGCTCAGACTGCTGTTTTAGTAAGATTCTAAACACCAAGAAGCTGCTTCCCATCTGACCTCCAAAGCACGTGGGCAAGTGTCCTCACATTCCCCCTGAGCAACTCCAGGAACACCGTCAGCCACAGGCGCTGTTTGTCACCCGTGTGCCACCCGTCCCCTACCAGGGGCTGCTGGAATACTGCTGGATGAGCCGCCGGTGGCAGGGGTTGCAGACGCGCTCGGGCTTGATGCTGGACGGGAGGGGCAGCTCGTGCGCCGAGCAGGCTTCACAGAAGGTGCCCCCACAGTTCTTGCAGATGTTCTGGAACGCAGCAAAAGGACAGAGCAGTCAAAGAGAGCTCCAGGTCTTGGCAGATCAACTCAGGGAAGAGCAAACACTGAGTTAAAGAAGGGAGGAAGCTGCTAAGGAGGAGGAAAACCAAACCACTGAACAGGGCAGAGCAGGGAAGCATGACCCCATCAGCATTTAACAAAGTTCCCTTAAGGGCAGAGGGGCCTGCAAGGGCTCAGTTCTTGGAACAGCTCACCAGCAGGAATCCGTGATTCCACAGCAAACAGCAGAGGGAACTCTCAGACACTGGGTGTGGGAGATGGCAGTTCAAGCCCGGGACTTGCCTTTCTTTGGCTCCGGCTGCCCTCCTCCTGGCAGAGCTGGCAGATCTCAGCGTGTCCAGGCCCCGGCAGCTGCTCCTACAGCCCGAGCCAAAACCGAGACATTCTGCTTTACACAGCTCCTGTGGCAGAGCTCAGCAGCAACAAGGGGGGAACTAAACATGGTTTTCACTGGGAACAAGCTGGCAGCAGCAGAAATTCCCAGTGGGCAAGACAGCACAAGGCATCCCAGTGGCTCTCTGGGGGTCTGGCTGTGCTTTGCCAGGCACATGGAGGAGAGGGAAAGGATTTTGTTCCAGCTGATTTACAGGAAAAGAGCAAAACCACCCACCTCCTCTTCCTGCGTGCCACTGGGTGACCTACAAGGGAACAAGAGCATCACTTGGAGCAGGCCTTCCCTCACCAGAGCCTTCAAATAAAACATCTGTGCTATCAGGGAATTCTCTGAACCCGTTTTTAAAACCCTCCCCAGATTTTTCAGTAGCACTCCTGGTTCAATGGGAAGAGCAGAGGAAAAAATTGCAAAATCCATTCAGAACAGAAGAGAAACAGGGATCATGAACACAGAAAAGACTGTTTGGTGTTAGAGCAAAACAGTTTGGCTTTAAACACAGGCCTGCAGGTTTGATCCCTACCCCTCTGTGAAACGTAGCCACGAAGCACCACAAGGCCTGTAACCATCACCCTGACCCTCACTTGCCTCAACACTCCAGGTGAAACAGGAGTAAAAGCCATGGCAGGCCTGGAAGGATTTTAATAGCTGGCAAAGCAGATTTGAACTGCTTTAGGCTCTTTTAAGAGGATATTTTCCTGATTAACTCACTGACTAACTCAATGGAGAGTGCCTCAAGGGCACAGCAGAGCCCTGACAGTCAGAGCACTTCCAGTGGGCTGCTCCATCCCGAGCCCAAGCCTCAGCACTGAGCTGTGCCCAGGGGCTTCGAGAGCACCTTTTAACTCCTAAAACCAAACACTCCAATCCTGCAGCAACAATCCTCCTCTGTAATAATTCACCTTGGAAACAAGTGACCTGAACCACAAGTTTACACAGCCATCTTCTTAAAATCACACTTGAAGTTCTTTCTCCAACAGCTTCTCCTTAGGAGGTCCAAACACCCTTCCCCTTTCCCTCACCAAAGATACTTTGGACCTGAGTTCCAAGGTCTTGCATTTAGCTTACCAAGGATTCTTGAGTAAGAAAAATTAGTAAACAGCAGGTTTGGATGGACAAAATTTCAAAGGTAAATGGGAGAGACACAGAGCTTTTCTCATCTGAAAGCACTGATGGCAAACAACAGAACCTGCTCCTTCCCTCTGAGAGCTATGGAAAAGCAGCAGAGAACTCCATCAAGGGCATGAGGTTGGAAATGCTTCTTAGAAAGGGAAGCTGGACTATTTCCAACTCCCTGTTGGCACAGGAATTGGAGAAGGGAAAGCAGGACTTGGGAGAGGCAGCGATGAGATTTGTGTCCCTCCTTACCTGTGTGGCAGGACACTGTTCTCTCCCAGCGGCTGCTTCAGTTTAGCATCTTCTTCCTGGACTCTGAGCTTCCCATCCTGCCAAAAGGAAACACTCACCCATCAGCTGCACTAGAGGAGCACTCCAGCCTCCCTCCTGCCACACTGCAAGGGGAGAACTGGCACTGCTATTTCAGGGTACTGCTCTGCCCCTCCTTGGCACAGAGGGCTATCTGGGTCCCAGTTTCCCCTGGGAGCAGCTCTCAGTGCTTTCTCTGCTGTGAGCAGAGGGGGGTGTGCCTCTCAGAGGTGGGCAGGGGTCCCATGACCTCCTGTTGCCAGGAGCCACAGCCACCAGTTGATATTTGCAGAGCAGAGGCTGAGAACAAAGATGGGCTGAAGAGGTTTACCAGAGACAAACTTTCCCATTCAGCAAAGAAAAGAATCCTCCTCTTCTCCCCAGCTAGGTCACAGCTGAGCCACGAGACCTAAAGCACTTCACTGAAATTGTGTAATACCAGTCAAAACAGACAAAATGGTCTGCACCATTCAAGCAGACCAGAGAGAAACAACGAACTGCAGAAGCCATCTCTGCTCCTGCACAGCTCTCATGGCAATGCAAACTGCCTGTTCAGAGTGTATAAAAATCTTCCCAAAGCTTGTGGCACGTGAACAACCACCATTTACTGCCCGAGAAAGCTCAGTAAAAGCCAACGAGCCAAGGGAAAGTGTACCTCAAACCCGAGCCAAACCCAAGTCACATTACCTGTCTGAGCCAATTCTTTGGGCCTTTTTTGCTTTCTTGGCTGCGCTGGTGACTGTGAGACCATCTGTCTCTTTCCCGCCTTAGCTCCAGTTCTAGGTGGCTCCTGGAATGCCAGGTGGAATTGTGAATAAAGGACAGTTTGGGGACACTTGGCATTGACAAGTGATGAGCTGTTTGACCCTTTCTTCACACCCCTAACTCAAGAGCTAAACTGCCTCTTGGAACCCAAGGTTGTCTTGCAGTCTGTTTAGCCATTATGCGTCAGGATGAAAAATCTCCAAGTCCTTCATCTAATTCTGGCCCCATTTAGCATCCAAGTGATGCAAAACCAGACCCATTTGCCCGTGTCCTCCTCAGCTCACCTATGCACACCCGGGACCTCGCACCCATTGCTGACCAAAGCCACTTGGTGCTCGTCAGAGCAGCTTTTGGAAAAATGAAAGAAAAAGCTGGGCCAGGAGGGGAAGAAGAGACAAAAACCTCCGTGAATCCAGCAATGCTCCCACAGAGTTCATCCCATGTGGCATGTGACCTTGCAACAGGGCACACATGGGTCAAGGCTGCAGGAGATGCTCTTCTCCTTAAAGGAAAGAGATTTGCCTGTGTCCCTGTCACTGCTCAAGTGATGAGGCTGCAGGGGAGGATGTGATGGCTTTTGACAAGGTCTCTGCTTGAGTTCCAGCAAAACTGAGAGCAGTTCCAACAGGGAAAAAAAATCTATGTCAAAGTACTGTGTGTCAGATAAGACAACCAAAATGACTGTCCTTGCTCCAGCACCTTCAGTGTTTGCTCCAGGCACAGACTTGGCTGCTCAATCCCTGCCCAGGAGCAGCAAATTGTTCATGTTAGCTTTGGATTCCCAATTATCAGGGAATCACGGAAGGTTTGAATTGCCAAGCACCTTACAGACTATCTTGTTCCACCCTGTGCCACGGGCAGGGACACCTTCCACTGGATCAGACTGCTCCTAGCCCTGTCCAACCTGGCCTCGACCACTTCAGGGACAGGGCATCCGCAGCTACTCTGGGCAGCCTGTGCCAGTGTCAAGTGATGTTTTTACCAAGGACTTCCCTCCCTGGAGCTCCACCTCGTGGCGCCTGACACACAGCTTGGCTCACTCCCTTCTCCATCCCCTGCTTCCCTCTGCCACCATCCCCCCCCTGCTCTCCCCTGGCCACAGCACCAACAGCCCAGAAAAGAGGTTGGAAATGGGTCTCTTCACCGCTGCCTGGAGAGCTCTTCCACTTCCAGCTGGAGGCTGTTGATTTTGTCCCCAAACTCCTGCTTGAAGAGCCGGTTGTCCTGCAGGGCCAGCTGCCGCTCCTTCTCTGCCTGTCGCAATCTGGATTTGAGCCACATGAACTTGTGATAAAAAACAAAAGCCATGGTGGGGAGGAAGACTGAGTTTAACCAACAAATAAAAAACCCAGTGAAAAGGTAAAGCCAAAAAAAGAGAATGGTAAAAACAATGGAAAGGAGGAAAAAAAGTTCAAAGCAAAGCAAAACGTAGGTGAACCAGGCAGAAGCTCTCGTTTTCAATAGTTTTTATTCTATCACTACAGTTTACAGCCATTAGATGAGAAACAGAAAACATCACTTTTATCCAGATTCGAAGCAAACCTCAGGTACACAGAATTTTAAGTCCAATTGGAGTTGAATGTACGTTACATTTCGGCTTTGCACAGGTAACTGGAACTTGCAACATAGGTTGTAGCTACTCTATAGAGAATTAGTGCATGTTCCTGGTCCCTCCCATGGATGGACACTTTGGCTCAAGCCCCAGGCATCAGTACACTGCCACATTCCCACTCGGGGCCTGACATCAGAAGCAGCCAGATCCTTCAATCTGTCTGATTTCAGCACAGACCTCACCGTCCAAACCCCTGTCCCTACAGCAGAACTGTGCCATGGGGCAGGGGCTTGGCACCCTACCCAGCTATTCACACTCCTTGATCAAAGCTTCCACCTTTCCCTCAGGATTACTTTTTCTCCAGGGAGTTAGGATGAGTTTCTAGTAGCAGGTTACTGAGGGGTGAGTTTATAGGTTCAGGCATGCAGCTTGGGCATGGCAGGGAGCTTCCCACAGGGCTGTACTGGGAGCCTGGGCAACAAGCCCCACAGTGGCCCACGCTCACTTCCACAGGGACCAGGCTGAGCCCCGTGGAATTTTTAAACACACCGAGGTGCTCCCTCCTGGGCTTGTCACATCTGACAGCCCCAAGGAGCACTGTCCCCTAGGTCAAAAGGAGGGCTGCCACCAAAGAACTACTACAGGCATCTCAAAGAGCAAAAAAACCCTTATTCGACACAGAAACTCCCCAAATCCAACCTTCCAAAAGAAAGAAATACCTCGAGGAGCACTTCCAAACCTAAAGCCTGCGAGAGGCCAGCACAGGGACTTCAGTGATCAGAGAATGTTAGTTCATAATAGTTCAAGCTACAGTTACTTCAGACTTTGCACCAGGGTTTTAAACTGGCAATTATTTTTCCTATTAAGAGGCATTTCCAAGCTTTAGCTCTTGTTCCATTAGCAAATTCCATTTGTTTTGAGCAAGGCAAACTCACAAGAAAATGCAAGAAGTGTAAAAGGCAACTCTTTTCAGCCACCAACTACTTGGACAAGTAAACGGCAAGGACCACATTTCCATCTCCACTCCCCACTGCTGCACACTAGGTTCCTTCTCCCTCTCTTAATGTGTTTTTGCTTCCTTTAAACAAAGACCCGATTATTTGTTATAAAACAGGTAACTTCCCTTTCTGGGAAGGCGAGAGACCTCCCAAAACACCTCTCCTCCACTTCCTTGGGTCAGGAAGGACCACAGGGTATGTCTGGAGGGATTCCTGGCAGAGGTAGAAGCAATGCAAAGAGAAGGAGGTTTCCACGGAACTTACCACTCTATCGTGTTACTCTAAGACACCTATAGCTACTAATTCTGGACACATGAAGTTTAAAGGAATAAGGATAAGTCCCCACCCTCCCCCCAGGTCCCTAAGGCAGATTCCAGGCAGGCCGGTTACGGGAGGGCCGGCGTTCCCGGTGCCGGGCCAGCGTCGCTCCCGCTTGGCTCGGACTCGGGGCTGGACCCACAGAACAGAAGAGATCGGGGAACGGCTTGGGGCACGCACACAACTACTGTCCACAACTTCCAGGGATGCATTTCTCATCTACTTCACAAAAGGGCAACACAGAGAAGGAGCTGACTGTCCTGAGCTGGCCCGGCCACCTCGGCCGCTCCCGGGGCGCCGGCTGGCCAGCTCCTTGGTATGGAACACGCTTTAAATGGCAGGGCTGGGGACTGGTATACCCGACTACATCTCGGCAGAAAAACTCACTGATTTTAAAAACTCTGCAAATTCCAAATCAACCTCAGGTGACAATTAACATTTGAACAGCTGCTTTCAGCAATTCTCAAGTTCTCTCCTCATAAATGAGTTCTGATGTCAGAGCTGTGAGGTGGCCAGACATAAAAATGTCTAATGATGCTTCTGGATCAGTTTGTTTGCTGCACTATTTAAGGTTTTTGCCTGTTTCACCAAATCCTTTTCACTGTGTAAGTAAGTCAGAATGAGGATGATGAGAACACGGAAAAAATAAGAACAGCAGGAGAAAAAGAACAGATGAATTAGCTGAGTAGGTATCATGAAACATTTTCAAACACAAATATGTTCTGAAGAAAACCACCCTGTCTACAGAAACCCTAAAATGAGAGCACCCAATGGAGTGCAATGCACTGCTCATGAACCAAGTCCCAGAGGTGCTGCTCCCACTGCTCCCCTCAGGCAGCTCTGTCCAGCAGAGCACTGGGACTCTCCCCTGGCCCATTCTGGATCCATGGCACACTACACTAAAGGACACAGCAGGTGATCCTGGCTCAAGTTCCCTGTCTTACCTTTGTTCCAGCTGTTTGATGGTGGCAGCCATCTGATTTGTTTTTTCTTCCAAGCGGCTGTTTAATTCACTCTTCTGTTTCGCTCCCATGTCTGAACTCTGGGAAAAGGAGCAGTGGGGGGTGGTGTAAGGAGTAGTAAATCCCAGATAAACCCCCATAAATCATTTGGCACACAGAACAACAAGGCAGAAGGCAAAGAGGCAGTAAAAAGTGCTGGAGAAGCAAATGCCAGGTCATTATTGAGAGGACCAATGTCTCGCTGTGGAGGTGCAGGCTCCATCTGGACCCCAGAGCAGGGCAATGCCACCATCCATGAAGCTGCCTGCACATGGAAAAGGCATGATGCAGTGTCTGCTAATATCCAATGTCTTAAGATAATTCAGCTGCTTTGAACAAAGCCATTGGCTCAAGGAGAGCAAAAGCAACTCTTTGCCGTTGGCAAGATGATTTTGGGATCTATTCTGAGCGTTGTGTTGCTGTTTGGAGTCTGCTTGTGTCACCACACATGAGTCACACCAGGGGCCCTGCACACCAGACTGTGCTGGAAAACAAGCTCCCACAGCTCTTTTCACACCACAAAACCACCCAAGAGGCTTTCCCCTGTCTCACACACACATTTCTGGACCATGATGGATTTTTGTTCAGAAGAAATTGCATTCACCTTTACCCTCCACCACGTTCCTGCGTTCTCACAGCAGGACAGGAGTGTGCTGCACAGCCTGTGACCCTTCCACACCCAGCACCTCTCCAACAGGCAGAAGGAATAAACGCACAGCAGCTCTCACTTTCACCTGGAATTCCCTGCGTTTCCCTAGCTCCCTACCTGCAGCTTGAAAGACAGTTCATGCTTTAGAGCCCTGAGATCGTCCAGCTGCTGCCTGAGTGCCACCAACGCATCCTGCTTTTCACAGACGTCCTTCTCCAGCATCTTCATGGCCAGCTCCATCTCCTGCCGCATCCCGATCTGCGCCTCCAGCTCCTTCTCCACATCCTGGAACACAAGGAGCCCTCAGCATCTCCAGGAGCTGCCCTCATGATCCACACAGTCCCTACCCACGAGTGTGCTGCTGCCACCACTTCTGACACACGCCTTCAGGAGAGTAACTCCCCAGTCCAGTGTCACAGCCAGGCGTGCAGCATGGCTAGCAGAGACTCAGGGAATTCTGCATGGGCCTGTCTTTAGGATGGAGGGGTCTAAGGGAAGATGTTATTTCCCAAAGCAGATGTTATTTCCTGAATAGCTTCAGGTCAGGCATTTTTCTCCCCACGCATGTATCTAAGAAGAGTTCAGCAAGGCCGTGGCCCTCTGCAGCCCTGTGGGGTGAGCCCCGAGCCCCCCAGTCCTCACCAGGCGCAGCTGAGTCTCCTCCTTGAGCTGCTTCCGTGCCTCAGTCAGTGCCTGCCCGTCAGCACTTCTGTCCTTGGTGGCCTGAGGTAACAGACACAGGTCACTTGCTATTGCCTACTGCCAGCCCTCACTTCACCTCATTACTGGCTTTTCCCCAACACTTGGAATTCTGCAACGATTCAGGACAAACCAGCACAAGAACTCTTTCCTGATTTGCCTGTTCCCCCCACAGTAAGTCCCCCTCCCTCCTGTCCCCTGACACCTTGCCCAGCGAGCCCTAGGCTGCGGGGGCTCCCTGCTCCATCCCTGTGGGCAGCAGGATTCCCAGGGCAGGGCCCATCTGTTCCCTCTGCACAGGGCCCACCTGGCATTCCCCTAATCCCCTGTGGGGGCTGTGGGAGACAGACAAGGAAATGAACTCTGCTCCAAACCAGGCATTCAGGCTGGGCCTGCCCCAGGGCTCAGCAATCACACACACACACACACCAACCTTACGGCTGGACTCCAGGATGTAGGAGCTTTCTTCCTTAACCCGCTCCATCTCTTCCTGCAGGGTAATGATCCTGTTGTTGGCAACTGCAAGCTGGGAACAGAACACAACAGCTGACGCACAAAAACAGAGCTGACTTGTTGTTTTCTCTCCTGACCCCAGCAGATGAGGAAGATTTGCCTGGAAATGGAGGATGAGCAGCACACAGCACCCTTAGGGACAGGACACCCGGCTCAGAGAAATTCCCGGGGATGACAGCACTGCAGGCCAACAGATGAATGTAAGTGTTTGGTCAAAGGCAAAAGGAACCTCATAAACTCCTTCTGGCTTTGTAACTCACAACTCACGTAAGGCTCACACATGGGAGCAGCTCAGAGACATTCCAAGGGATCAGCCACGCTATCCTGTGACAAACCCAAACGCCTGGATGCGAGTCTGAGTCCTTGGCAGAGCTCAGGCCCGACACACACGGGGCTGTGACGCGTGACCCAGGTGTGCCTTGTCACCACAGCCTCCCTCTGCACGTGCTGCAGGCTTCCCCTGGCACCTTCACTGCCAAACCCCAAAACCACTGCAGGCAGCACTGCAATTCTCCTCCTGGTGCCACACCACCGTGCAGGCAGCACACTAAAAGGCACTCACTGCACCAGGTAAGACCTCCTGCCACCCATTTGCCAGGGAACTGACCCCAAAACATTTGACGATATTTACACCATCAGTACTGAGCTGCAGACCCATGCTAAAACACAGACTGCACCTATGCCTCATGTACCCGCTGTCTCTCATGCTCAGGCTGGACATCTCACTTATAAAAACATTTTTCCATTACTTTTTGCAAATTTGCATAAACGTACAGTTGATTTCCCAGCTTGTGCTCAGTAGTGATGGTCAGTGAAATTCCTTGGCAGGTCAGCTATTCCAGTTCCATCGTTTAACACCCCTCATTCTGTACACCAGACGTCTGAAAGGAATCCCTCCTCCCTGGTTAATCCCTAACTCCCAAAGGCCAAAGCATCTGGTGGTTTTCCATGACACTTACCTCCTCAGTCAGCTTTGTGTTGGATTTCTCCAAGGCATCCACCTTGGCCTGCAGGTTGTTTACTGTAGCACTGTTGAAGAGAAAAAACCCTACAGTAATCCCTTCACTTTTAAAAATCCTGTTTTGTCTTTTGTTCTACAAGATAATAAAAAGCCAAGACAAAATGTGTTACCTTAGATGTCTGTTGAGCTCTTCTACATAGTTCTTCTGGTCCAAAATAGCAGTTATTTGACCATCTCTGCAAAAAAGAAACAGGGCAGCCTGGAACACCTGAACACACCTTCCCAAGAGGGGAGCAGGAAGACACCTGTGTGTGCACCTACCCCTCGCTGCCTTTTGTGCTGTTCCCATCTTTCAAATACATGGAGAAATCGATAACTCCAACCTGGAGAAGGAAAATTTGCATTTTGCATTAAACACTTGGTTTCTAAGACCAACCCACTGTTGCCAGGTGTGGAAGTTCAGAGTCAGAACATCAGCACCTGCTGCACTTCAGCAAGGGTTCATTACATCAGGAAGCTATGCAAAACCAATGACTTCTCCATTTTAAATGAGCAGAACAAACTCTTCAGGTGAACACCCAGTACCTGGGAGTCCAGGTCCTCTCCCTTCATGCAGAAGTTGGCATCGATGACGTTCAGACCTACGAGGAGGCCGGCAATGATGGCACCTTCCTCCTCCATCATCAGTGCATTGGGCTCGTAAAATTCACTGCAGGATGCAGGGCAAGAGATACAGAGCAGTGAGATGGGAAAGATGTCAAGATCTTACAAGAGAGCAGAAGTGAACCTAACTGAGAAAAGAGTCCAGCACTCACCTGAGAAGATCCTTTCTGTTAATCAAGGCTTTCATGTACTCTGAAAGTTTCTTCTGCATCAGAGCCAGGCGAAGCCAAGCTCTTCCTCTGCCCACTGGTGTCCTGCAAAGGCCACAAACAAACATTTCCAGACACCCTGCAAGGCACAGTCACCAACAGCTCCCATAACCCCACCCTAGCTCAAGTTTCTGCACTTCCAAGACAGAGCTGGCACTGGTGCAGAGCAATACAAGGTACGTAAGCACACGTAGGTGCAGACCAATTAGGCTGTCACTGTCTCTTTACTCATGATGTTTTTGTTGCCATACTAAAACATTTCCTTGGTTTCATCCCTGCTGGATGCTGCCAGACAGATCACCTGCCTCAGCTCATCGCCTTCTGAGTCACAGCTAGTTCTGCCTAAGTGGCAGGAACATGCACAAACCAGCACAGCTGTGCAACACCACCTCCTTGGGGTAGGTGGGGCTGGATGGGAATGTGGCCAGACAGCTCAGAAACACCAGCTCAGTTCTGTTCTCCTGGGGTGCTTTGCTCCTCGATGCTCTCACAGGATGCCACAGGCTCAAGTGCCAGTCCTCCCCCTCTTTTCTCCCAGCCATGGGGAGCACATGGCTCTAACACACTGACCTGGATGTCTGACCTCACCTGGCACGAGCAGCAGCAGCCCAAGGAAGCCATGGCCAGTACTGCCCACCCCTGACTCACTACCAGGACCTGGCACTTCCCAAGGGTCACTGTGAGCACAAGAAATGCACCCTAAAACTGGGTTTAAAACTGCATTTAGAAATGCACCCTAAACCTGTTCTTGGCTTCCATTCATTTCCTGTTACAATGCTCTACAACAGGAAGAGGTACCAGGAGCTCAGGCACAGCACCGGTGCTGTCAGCTGCTGCAGGAGTCCTGCACACACCTCCAGGAAAAGCATTTCTCTGTATGAACACCACTAAACACTAAGCCAAAGCAACTTATTGAATTTAGCCACCTATTCTTTCAGCAAAAATGACTCCATCCTTAGTCCTGATCCTCATACAAAAGCTTCCTTACCCATTTCTTCTATTCCAGGCTCAAAGCTTCTTACAGTTTCTCTCACCATGACATAGGCAAGCCTGAATGTGATGTCTGAAATTCCTACTTTCACAAGTATTATATGCTTCCTGTGGCTTTTTGCCTCCCCTCTTTAACACAAACTATCTTCTCCAGCTTGGTGCCTAAGCTTTCCTCTCACACAGACTGTACCTGAAGTCATTTAGAAGAAGAATTACATACATCAGCCTCAAAACTATTTAAACTGTTATAACCTTGCTGTTAATTGCCTTCCTCCTGAGTCCTGACTTCATCAAGGCTCAATAAAGGCTGTTCCCGTGCCTGAGGCACAAGCAGTAAATGCGCTGCTGCCCTTAAGCTGCCACGCTCTTAAGAGAGCAAGAACAGAGCCTGTGCTCTCCTGCTGCAGATCCTTGATGAAAGTAAGAGAGCAATGCTCCCTTTTTACCTGCACAAGGTGAGAGATGCATTCCTGAAGGTTCTGTTCGCCCTTCCCTCTCTTCTCCAGGATCCCTCTCACAATAAACCCATATTATGTACTCATACAATACAGGAGTGTACTTACTTCAGTCCTGGGAGATCCTTAACACTTGCTGTAATCTCTGCAGCCTCAGGAACAAGTTTTTCTACTAATTCTAGAGGTCCCCAAAATGATTTATTTTGCCCAAGAAAAGTCTTTTTGGCTAAAAAATACAAAAAGAAATACAAAATGAGCCCGTTAGACCTTTGCTGATATAACACATTCTCAAAGAAGCAAACAAATTAGCCAAATCTTGCCAGAATGGCTCCTCTGGGGCTGCTGCTGGACAGGCACTCGGTATCCTGGCATCTCGGGATGGTTTGGGTGGGAAGGGCTCTAAAGACCACCATTCTCCACACGCCTCAGCTTCCCATCTCCAGCTACAAGGACACAAGGACAGCACCTGAAGGCCAGTCCATACTCGGCCATTTGGGCTGCGAGTCGGGATTTCACCGTCGAGCACATGCTCTGCCATGAGCTGCACACAGCCCAAAGCCTCTGCTCAGACAGAGCTATTGAGAAAGCAGCTCTGGGGTTGCAGTTCCTCTTCCAGCAAGGGGATGCATTGCTGAGGCACAAGGAAGTGCAGAAAAAGGCGTCACGAGCTCGCCAAAAGCCAGCTGAGTCCCTGATCACTGAGTTACACCCAAGAGCTGTGCCTCCCCTGCAGCAGGTTCTGGGCTGGCTTTGGGCTGCCCAGGGCAGTGTGGTGCTGGCAGGGGCCGTGCCCAGCCCCTGCAGTGCCCCTTCAGGCTGTACCTTTGAGGCCGTGCTTGAGGCAGTGCTCCATGACCACGAAGAACTGCTGCAGCGGCGCGTAGTCCGAGTCCAGCGTGCGGCCCAGGTTCAGCGCCGACTCGATCAGCCCCTTGATGCTCAGCTTGGCCATGTTCATCAGGTTCATGCGCTCGTTAGCCATGAGGTAATTGGGGTCTGCAACACACCAGGGAAAGTGCTGCTGAGCAACAACAGCTGCGTCCATCACACCCAGCACCCCACCCTGCTCCTTCTTTCCCTCAGCTTTGAAGGCATTTTTGGGCAGCCAGTTTCCCAGGAGGCACTCTGCAGGCCTTTTGTGGAGAAAAATCATCACCAATTAGCCATTTAGGGCCAAAGCCCCAGTGGCATGGCAACAGACAATGTATCATACTGATACACTGAGGGTGCCTTAACACTTCCAATATCTACAGGAGCTCACTACTTGCACAAAAGACACATTTGGAGCCTGGTGTTCATCCTGTGCTTCGCACCTTGACAACGTGTCTGTGACCATCACTCGTTCCAACTCACATTGCCAGCTACAAACCAGCAAGAATCCTCCACCTGTGCTTTGTTCTGCTTTGTTCTTCCATCTGAAGATCACCTTGGACCCTCTCACACTTAATCCAGCAACATGTGTCTCTATCCCAACTTGCATCTCTCTTCCTCAAGACTATTTTTTAAGCTTAGATGTAACATGGAGCCAACTCCCACTTCCCTCTCTTGCTTTTAACACTACCACTGGTTTTCACCAGTGAGGAGCTGATCATCATGGCTCTTAACAGGTCATACTAAAGCCCCAAACTCACAGATGTCCCAGGATTATATTCTTCCTCTTCCACATTATCAACATGCAGCTCTTTAGGCCTGCTATTCACACCCAGTTTTGAGCTCCAGTTCTCAGGTGCAGGTAGTTTCACCCCTGTAAATCCCCCCTCTTACCCTGCTGCCAACAGCCAGGGACCCTTGAACCAAGCTGCCACCTCGAGTTAATTAACTATTCCTGGCAGCAGAGACCTGCCCTGAGGATACCTCAGACTACAGACCTAAGCCAGAGGCACCCTGTCAGCACCCACCAGCCAGAAAGAGAGCCAGGAGCCCAGCTAAAACACCCACACCCGAGTGCACGTCACTGTGGGCTGGGAAAATCCAGCACAGGGAGGGGGAAGAGCCAGGGCAGTGCCAGCATCCAAACCTGACAGCACAGCTCATTTATTCAGTCCCTCCAAAAGCAGCTCAGGACAGCGCTGCTCTCATTCCCCTTCTCCTTCAGAGGGAAGCAGCACCACAAGTCTCCTTCTCTAAATTTATTTCCATAGTTTAGAGAATTTCCAAGCACTCCCTTAGGAGTGCAATGCTCAGAGCAGCACTGGACTGCAGAAAGCCTGAACTCTGTGAGGTGTTTTTACTGCCTTGCAGGACTACTGCTGCCTGAAGGTGATGGGTCTGGCTGCTCTGGAGGTACCCTGAGCCCGTTCCAGTCCCATTCTGCCCTGCAGTGTAGCTAGCAGTCACCATCACTGGGAATGGAGACCCAGGAGGGAGTCAGGCACAGGACTGCCAACACAGAGAGCTCCTCCTCATCCTCTCTCATCACATTTCCTCACTGGCCAAGGCTGCTGCCCCGATGGGTAGCAAGGCATCCACAGTGACTCTGCCTGGGGGGCAAACCCATCCCTAACACAGAATTAAAGGAACTGTACAAGAGAGCACAAAGAAAATGCTCCTTTGGCTGGGGTTATTGGCTAATTTCTATAGAAAAATATTTTCACCATATCACACTAATCCAAGGTTTCTGCCCCCTTAGTCTGCTCTGAGCAACTGTGCTCTGCATGTGCAGTTTATCCACGATTCTCATCTTGCACACCAGTTAGCTTATATAGTGTGAAACTGGATAAAATCCCTAAGGTTTATTCCAACAATTAAATGCTAAGCAATTGATACTCTTGCTCTATGTACTGCACCACACACACCTTTAAAGAAGGCAGGGTAGGCAGGCAAGGCTGACTGCTACACAGTAAAACTGCCAGGCTGGCTTTAAGCTGGGCCAAGCGTGATCCTGATGTGCTCCATCTCCTCCAACTTCCTTCTGCCTCAAACTGCAAAACCTCTGCCTGGCCTTTCCTACACAGCCCACATCATAACCTTAAAGTAAATCCCCAGCCCTTGAACTTGGCCTTGCCACAGGGTTTGGGTTTCAAACAGAGGAATGACCTTTAGGACATGGTTATTAAAATTTTGCAGCTTCTACAGAACAGACATCTTTTCTACCCAGCTGTTTCCATGAAGATGTTTCCAAAAGCACTCGAGAATCCTGTAATTTGTTTAAATGGTACAATCTGTACCCAGGAAGCTACAAGTCAAGAAAGAACCAATGCAAGACAGGATCTCAAAGGGTTAAGCTGTGACTGGTCTTGGTACTTCTCATTTGGTGACAGTAAATTTTATCACTCCTCATGCTTACCCTAAAAGAAGGAAGAAGCAACTAAAATGAAGCTAAAACTTGGATCAAAGGCAGGGAATGATGAGACACTGGAGAAGTGAACAAACTCACTGCAAGCAATGCCAATTCATTAGCATTTCATCATGGTTCTCCATCTTACATCAGGAACAACCTCTTAAAGTAAGCTGAAATTTAACACAGCTGCTTCCGTGGGGCAGAGAAACACCTCACCTGATAAAATAAATGCAAAACAACTTGTACAATATTTCATGAAAAAAAGTCTCAAGCCCCTCTTTTCTCCTAACAGCCTGACTTGGAAAATGCCCTTCTCTGGGAAGCAGCACGAGCTGTTGTGCCAGGAGAGGAGGACACTGCCTGTGGCTGAGGAGGCTGCGGGCAGCACCCGAGCACAGAACCAGCACGGCACTTAAAGGCACCAGGGTGGGAGATGAGCAGCAAGGACCACTGTGCCCAGTGCATGAGAACATCAGCCTTTTGGGCTGCAAACACCTGAAACCCCTGCAGGAGCAGCTGCATTTAATCATCCAAGTACCAAACTGATTCACCACTTGCTGCATTGGGGATTCAACTATTTCACATTTGCAGGGTTTCTTAAAAACCAAGGAAGAAGTGCTATAAATAAGTTTGTCTTTTAGTACTTGACAAGTTTGAAAAAAATTTGCAATGCAGGTTTTAGAATAATTTTTGCCAAGCCTTGGCAAATATTGCCAGAAAATCTGAAGCATCTAGACAGGAATACTGCAGAAAATCTTCGGCTTCAGAGTGATTTCTGAAATATTTTTTAAAATTTAGCCTCCATATGTTGCTGCAACCTTTTGAGCTGTGCTTCTGCCAGGCTCAGGCAATTACTGCTGCTGCAAGCATTTAGGAGGAGGCAAACAGCCCTTGTTGATCTACTTCTTCTACCTCCACTTCAAGTCAAAACAGTGAAACACGCAAACATTTATTTAAGCAACACCAAGAAAACGCAGGAAAGGCACAGCTACTGGCACTGGAAAGGGAAACTAACTGCATTTTGCACTCAGGCTCAAAATAATAGTGCAGAAGCCAAGGATTAGCACAAACAAGAGCTGTGAGATGTGGGTGTGGGACGCACCTTCGGAATCATCATCGCGCAATTGCTCCACCACATCTGTCAAATCCTCCCAAGAGTCTTTGCAAACAGCAAAAGGAAAGGAAAAGAAAGAAAAACGTCATGCAAGCCGTGATCTAAAGGAAAGATTCAAAATCAAGGTGTAAGAAAAGCAGAACTGAAAGGGAGATTTGCATCATACAAGACTTAATTCATAGTGGCAAAAGATCTGCAAGTCAGAAAGGTTCATTAGTCTGCACAAAGCAATAGAGCAAAGCATTTTTGTCCCAGAGTCAGTCAGGGCAGGCTTCAGAAAAGCTGCAGAAGTTTTGTTTCTGCATTAACACAAGCAACATTTTTGTAAAGCACACCTTAAAAACAAAAGCAACCAAAGCATTACTTTATTTATAAGATAAAAGCACTAAACTTGTGATATTTTTGCACTGTCAGCATTTGCTTCCATTTTCTCACATCCAGCCCCAAGAAGAGCTGCTGGCAGGGACACAGCCACACATGGGAAGCAGGCACGGTCAGGGAAAACATACAATGAGGGCATTTTAAAGGTTCAGCAGAGCCCAAACTCCGTTGTGACCCTCATGCCAAATGACAGATCGCGCAGAGGTGACCCAGCTGAGCCCTGCACGGGTCCCAGGCTGATGATGACCCCCCCTAAGGACTTGCCAGGGGAGCACCTCTCCTTGGCGGGGCCGGGGAGGTCTCCTGGGAGAGGAGCGGCAGGACAAGGAGAACTGGTTTCAGCACACCCACTGCGTCCCTGTTCCAAACCCAGCGAGCCGAGCCAGACAAAAGCCCCGGACCCCGGGCATTGTTCGCTCCCTACTCACGCACCCGCGCTGCCCAGCGCTAAGCCGCCATCGGCACAACGTCCAAAGGCCGGCAAAGGCTCCGGCCCCCTTCCCCAGCCAACTGTGCCGAGCAAAGTCCAGAGGCTGCCGGGCCCTCCTCCCTCCCACAGAGCGCCCGCCTCCCGCCCGGGAGCTGCCGCAAGAGCCGGGAGCGCCGCTGCGGCTGGAGCCGGAGCTGAGCCCGGCACGGCCCCGCACGGCCCCGCACGGCCCCGGGGCTGAGCGCTACTGCGGCAGCGACACGCACCTCCCCTGGAGCAAAGCCCTGGGGCTTAACGCCAAAGCCCGCGTGAAGCTCTCCCCCCCGTGCCACGGTGATGGCTTGGGGTCTCTCACGACAGGCGCTCAGCTTCCCAAGGGCCAGGAGCCCGAATCCCACTGCGGGGTGCGAAGCTGTCCCTGATGCTTCCCGGGACCCCGGGACTCAGATGCAGACGCTGATCCTCCCGGAATCCCTACCTGCACACAGTAAGGGAAGCCACACAGCACCACTGCAAGGTCTTGGATCTAATACTGAGAGGTTGGATTTTTTTCTTAACCCAATGTATAAACAGGAAAGAACATACAACCAAAACCAGATTTACCAGTACCGGGGTAACAGGGACAGAGACAACTGACAGGCTTCCTTTCTTCTTTCTCATTTATTTTTAACCCTTAGCAAGTACCCTATGTAAAGCTCCCAAAGAAATATCCAGAGGAGTCACAAAGATTTTCTTCTCTTCTATCCCTACAAGCCATAAACCCGTCTTCCTCCTAGCAGGAATTGCACACATTTAAACTGCTACTATGGCATTTGCATAGCTTTAAAGGCAAAAGCACACACTTAATTAGCACTTTCTCTCCTATTTTCATTCCTTCTCCATGCATCCAGATGCACTTTGCATAGAATTCATTTCTTCTTTTACCTTGCACATTTTCCCACTCGTCTGGAAATTCTACCAAGTAACAGTGGGGGGGAAAACATCTTCCCACAGAAAAACCACAAAGACCTGAAACTCTATCACTTCCACGGTCCTTTTGGGGTGTGAAAAACTCAGTATTTTTGATTATGATGCAAAGTACTCAACTCACTATGTAGGAAGTTTAGAAAACAGGATGATCAAGGCTTTTCTGTCTGAATAACAAGATTAACTCATTCCAACCAGATTCCCAGGAAGATTAGTATTATGGTTCTGAATATCCCACTGGAATCAACACTCAAGCCAGTTCTTCAGGACTGAACTGGAGAACTTGTCTCTAACACACAAATCACCAAAATCCCATATGTTACTTGGACAACAGAGGGGTTTGCAGTCACTCCCTTGGCTGACACAGCAGCAGCATCTCACTGAAGGAAAGGGAATACTTTCCCAAGCCAAAGAAAGCTTTGACAAGTAAACCTTGGGAGAACAGAACAGCATCAAAATAATTTCACACTGCTGTTCAACATTTGCTTTGTTTTTAAGGGTTGAAGTTATAAGGCTAAAATAGAGCTGGGAGTCCAAGCCTTTCTGAAGCAAGGAACACCATCTCACATACAGCATCTGGATATCAAGTTCCTCTAAAGAGAGATGAAATAGTATCACAGAATCACAGACTGCCTCGGGTTGGAAGGGATGCTGAAGTTCATCCCATTCAAGCCCCTGCCTCTGTCCCCTGCACGGGCAGGGACACCTTCCCCTATCCCAGGTTGCCCCAAGCCCTGTTCAACCTGGCCTCGGACACTTCCAGGGATGGCACAGCCACAGCTTCTCTGGGCAGCCTGTGCCAGGGCCTCACCCCCTCACAGGGAAGACTTTGTTCCATCAGGAAGAAAAGGTCAACAGCTTTTAAATAGGTCAGGAGTTTTTAAACTATTTTTAAGTACAGAAAATTTAAACAAACTCATAGGGAGAGGCTGAGCCCTCGGTAAAATAACCTAAAAAACCCCAAGGCCTCAGTTTTGGGAAATGAAACCTGAGCTTGACACACAAAGTGCTGAGTGCTGCTGCCAGGTCAGCCCTGCTGCTGGGAAAGGCTTGGCCCAAATCTGGACAAATATTCCTTTATTATGAAAGGGGAACCTCTGGTAGCATTGCCACACTTGAATTGCATTCTGATATTCCTTACCTTAGGAATACATTGAATAGCAAATAAAGAGGCTAAGGAAGAAAACTAGACAGATGATGTTCATGTTATGGGAGGTACAGAACTAATTCTTTCAGGTTAGGTTTGCCAACATGAGGGATCACTAATTGTTGACCAAGAAAAGAGATCAGCAAAGGGTTTCAGCATCATACTCTAACACCCTGCAAGCCCAAAACCAGGGAAGCCACCAGGCAGTCTGCAGCCTGGAATGCCAGGAACCATCCACTCAGGACAAAATACCATTTCTTTTAAAACCCCCTGCATAAACACCCATCTGTAAATATACACATATACAGAGAGTCTTGCGTGCAGAAGAAAAGAGCAAAGATCTGCAAGAAACCAGAAGGAAATAAAAGGAAATAAGTACAATTTGGAAATTCTCCATCACACCCTCCATTACACCTATGGGACAAACAAACAGCCAGTGTCTATCACATGAACTCACAGTTTAATCCCACCCAAAGTCTTACTCCCATCCCCACATGATTACCATCAAATCATCACCCAATTTCTCTATGTTGCTACTGTGTGCAGCTATATGGAATGTTTCTGCACAACCAGCCTGTTTTCAGAGGGAAACACGTGACTAACTGCTATGGGAAATTTCTCATCCTATTTTAGCCCTTGACAGTTTACACCAAGAAAATCAAAACCCAAACCCTTGGGTTTTTCTCCCCATCTTTCACTTCCCAGTTCGGTTGGCGCCCAAGTGGTTTCTCTGCAGCACTTGTGACTTGCCACCTCTGAGGGATATAACCCTGCCCCAAGCTCCCCAGCTCTGACTTCATTTAGACTGACACAGCTTAAAATAGCAAAGAAAATAACTCTTAAGAGTAATTTCTGCATTGAAGTCTCGACTACACGACCTAACTGCTATTCCCAAAATTTCTAACCACAAACACGCTGTAATTTATTCAGCTTGCATTTACTGACTCCATTTTTTCTATTAAATCAGATCTCCAGCTCCTTCAAACTCCTCATCTATTAAGGGGTTTCTACCACCAGATGTGTTTTAAGAGGCTTTTTGCAAACACAGAGTCATCTCATGTAGGTTTTTGTCCACACCTGAAAGGTCCCTGCCACTCTGAGGACCATTCAGATTTGTTTTCTAATGGGAAAGGCCCAAAGCACTGAAAAATTCCACCTCTCCCACGACTTGACTGTTCCTGTTCCACACCACTAGAGAAACCCTAAACCCAAGCTAACTGTTGCCAGTTTGCACAACAAAAGCATAATCAGCAACGTTATGCTGCTTCCCTAAACCATTTTGAGGTACGAAAAACACTTGGATATAAAATGGACAAAAAAGGTAAAATCTGACTGACGAGTCAATAACCAGTGCAACAGATTAACGGGCAGGAGGTTTTAAGAAGAACATTTGCTTTTCCTGAAGAGGTCCCCACAACTCCTTGTCAGGCCATTCTACACAAGTACATGCCAAGAACTAAAACTTTTAAATTACTGGTCAAAAAAGAAGAAAAAATCTGACCTTAGCTTCTGCCCTAGAGAAAAGATAATTTCACCTTTGCATGTTACAAAATCTAATTCCAATTGCTGCTCTTAGTGCAAATAGAGGAGGATTAATAAGACAGAGGAAGACTGTAATTCCTCAAAGTTCTCTCAAGTTGGCACATGTATTCCTTCTGGAGGCTACTACAAGGTGAACCCATGAGGACAAAAATTTCCACAGCTCTTATTGTGAAGCTCCTCATGATTGTTCAAGACAGAAATTTGACATCCAGCTACACAGCCTAAAAAGAGGCCATTTTGTGAAAATTCTCCCCACACCTGAGAGCAGTGTTCAATGCCAGCCACTCTGTTGAACACTCCACAGAATTACAATCCAGGTGGTTTTTACCTCCATCCCTGAAGTTGCTTCCAAGACCGTCACACGCACCGCAAGCAAATCAAGTTAACAACCACCAATGTCACATTTAACTTCCAGGGGCCTGCAGAGGACAGCAAGGCTCTGAGAGTCTTATTAAGATCCCAGCCTGTTGAAAAATGAGTTCTTTCTCTAATCCAAGCAGATTTACAGTAAGCAGCAGAATCTGCTTATTTTCATATGCACGCAGAATTGCTTCAATCAACTGAAAAGGCGTATTAATTGCTTTTATTGTTAAATTGAGGGGCCATGCTCTAGGTTATATGGAACATACACAGCTGCAAACAACTCAGTACCTGCTGCTTGATTTTAATTGCAAGAAAAGTTTTGCTTAGCTCTTCTCAAGCTCCAGCTCTGTGCAGGACTGGAATTGCTGTGACTGGCTCTGGAGGCAGGATGGTTGCTCAAGGGCTGGGGGCACAACAGATCACAGGGTGAAGAGAGGCCAAGGACAAAACTCCCCAGAAGCAGCAAGAGCTGAGGGACAGCAAATGGAAGGCTTCAAATCTTAATCCAACAAGCTGCTTGATTTGCTACTTCCTGCAACATATATTTGACATGTCTTGATTTCTAAGGAAAGAACTGTCCCCCTTTCTTATGCCTTTGGAAAAATGCTACAGCTTTTTTTTTCCCCTTCCTCATAATGCCTACCTCTGCACATCAGGTTTTTTTAATGGAGACACTCCCAGGGACCGAGCCCACGCTCCTGTCCCCCTGACCTGTGCACACCCTGCAGACACAGCAGCAGTGCTGATGCAGTAGCACCAGACCCAACACAGGGATACAGCTGTGTCAGCTTTCCTATTGTCAACGCTTTTCCTGACCTTCTCTGCTCAAAACACAACTTGGATCCAAATACACCCCCCCCAAACAACCAACCAGCAACATCAATTTACCAGGAAGGTTGTTACGGTGCTGCCCTTTTGCATTTGTTTTTGACATATGAATGAAATAATAGAGTAAAGAAATGAGCAAATGCTGTTTTCTAACTCCCTTCCGGTATTCACCACAGAGTGACTGTAATTACACATTGAAAAACCTGGAGTAAAACCAAGGAAGGTCTCAGTGTAACACACGAGAACATGGGAATTGGAAGACAACTGAATTCCTGCTCACCCAGTACTCATCTCCCTGAAGCCCTGGGATATGCTTCAGAGGGAATGCTAAATTTCTCCTTTTGAAACCTCTGTCTGGTATCCCACTGCGTGACTAAGAACTTGGCAAGCCAAATCCAAACCCAAGGGCTACTGTCACTGAAAGCAGCTGTCAAATGGAAATTAAATTATCCCGTGGAAATTTTTTTTAAAGCTTAAATCCTCACCACAATTTCACTTGCCTCATTCAGCAAGGCAATATAAGACACTGCTGACTTAACCAGGCAGCATCAAACGGGCCAAGCCAGACTGCTTGGTGGAGTGGCAATTCAGGAGTTAGTGGAAAAGGCATGAGAAGCTGGGGCCTCCTTGCTCTACAACCGAATGGTGCAGCCAGCAAGGGCACTCAGAACCTCAGCACCCGCACAAACTCATCACCTCTCCTTCTATCCCACTTGCTTATTGGCAGAGTGCTGCATAGATGTCCTCTCCTGCTTTTAGTACTCCGAGCATTCAATCCTCATCCTGCTCTTAAACTGTGTTTATCGACCCAAAATCCTTTTTCCGGGGGAAAGCAAGATGTGCTACATCCCCACGTTTCAGGCTTCCGAGCCATTACAAACAGCAGCACGCCCATCAGAGGCGAGCTGGGGCACTGTGATGGCATCGTCACCTGACAACGAGCATCGCTGCGTAATCGCTGGGGCTTTCCAAAAACTCCCCACGACCAGGCACACGCTGCGGTGCTGCCACTGTGCTCCCCCGGCACCAGCCGGCTGCTCACTAACAGAGCTGGCAGCGCCGGGGTAAGGGCAAAAGCACCAGTAAATGGTCTCACGGTTTTCTTCCTTCCTGAGATACACAAACCTGATACAGCTCAAAAGAGAATTCGTCACCAATCTGCCTTAAAGGGCTGGGTTACAAATTCGGAGGGCAATGTGAAGCAGCAGCTCGGCTTGCTGCCGTGCCCGCGGCTGGCCAGGCTCCGCAGGCAGGACACGAGCATGTGGTCCCGGAGCCGCCCCCTCCCAAGCGGTGCAGCGGCGGAACAAAGCCGGCCCGGGGCTCCCGGGGCACAGCCGGACCGTACCTTCGTGGGTAGGCTCGGGGTCGGGTGTCAGCGAGATGTCATCCAGCTCGCGCAAGCACAGCCACTCTCCATCCATGGACACGCGGAATTTGCAAAGATAGATGGTCTCCATGGCAGCCTGAGTGATCTTGTCTGTGGTGGGGGTTGGCATGTCGCTTTGAGGCGTCAGAGCAGACATGATGACTCAGCTGGTACAACAACAACGGGGGCAAAATAAGGACTAAAAACAAAACCTTTCTGAAGAAGAAAATCAGAAATACCTTGCGATTAAAGGACAGATTGCTCAGGATCACAGAGGCTGCTCTGGCCTTTTCATAGATCAAGCAAGGTAAAAACGCTGCTCCTTCCCGCTTAGCTCTGCACCGACTGCCGTCGTCTCCAGTTATGCTAGAGGCTACTGATCCTCAGCATCCATAAAAACCTGGCTTCTCCACCAGAGGCAGCAGGGAAAAAGAAGTAAAAAAATATAAAAAGAAAAAGAAAAAAAAGAGGCAGCAGAACCAAAAAATAGTGTTTTCCTCCGGTGATGACCCCAGAAAAAAAAACAAAGGACGAGCGGAGAGGCAGCGTCCCGGTGTGCCGAGCTGCGAGCGCTGCTCGCCTCTCCCGGCGCAGCCCGGGCAGCGAGTGCCGCCGGGATTGGCTGTGCGCAGGGAGCAGGGTGGCGACCAAAATGGCTGACTAATGAACTGAGCTGCAAATCCAGGCTCATGTGATCGCCTGCGATTCCCAGGATGCTGCCGAGACGCTGCTGATGCGGGGCCGGCAGTCAGGCGCTCCTGGGCGCAGCAGCTCCTCGCCGGGCTGTGCCAGCCCGCCGGGGAGCGAGCGGAGCACCGCCGCACCCCCATCCATCGCCCCCGGAATACAAAGGAGCAGCGCCAGCAGTACAAAGGCACATTTGTATTCCGCTCACATCTCCGCATGCCACTACAGGAATTCAATCGGCACCTTTGTTTTCACGGGAGGTGTGCGAAGCGCAGTTTGGGTTTTGTTCGCTGTGCCACCTTCACAGGGGGCACCTTGGAGCTAGAATTTCCCGTGCACAAAAAATGTTAGGATGGATTTATTGTCTCAGGGTAACAGGAAGGAAAAAACGATCCGGCTGTAAGCACTCAAGTGACTGGGGATGAAGCTCTTTTAGCAGGGCACGTGCACATGGAAGGACAATAAAGGAGAACACCACAAACACCCTGACCCAATCTTAAACTTGAAAAAAATCTCCCCTGAAAATTGTGCTGCTCAGGTGAGGCTGAGGAAGAAATATTGTTACTCAGCAAGAAGAGAAACAGGCTTCCAGGCTCTCAACAATAATAGAACAGTATTTTGTAATAACAGCACTGCAGTCCCTGTCCCTTCCTGACTGGCTGAACCTCGCCTGTGTCCCCAATCCACAGGGTCCTGGTGCTAAGGACAAGAGGTGCCAAGTCACCGGACAGGCTTCTCATTCCCAAGGTCACTAGAGTGTCACCACCCACTTCAACAATGCTGTCCAGCACCAACAAATGAGCTTATCCAACCTCATTCCTGTGTGGCTCCAACATATCTGAGGAGAGCAGATGTGTAACATCCATGTGGAATGGACAGACAGTCAGTCCTGGAGAAGGCTGGCCCCAGAACAATATACTGGTGACAACACGTGCCCAATGTACAGCACCTTGATTACCCTCCCTGCTTTTTGTTCCCCTAAGAAGTAGTCAGAGGGAAGTACATGTTTCTTGGGGATGTGAAATGCCAAAGCAGATTGCTGGAAACAATTCAGCATGCCAGTGCAGACAGCTGTCAGGAGAACACGGCACCATCCTCTACAAGCCTCATAAAACTGGGCAAGAGGATTAGGAGCTGCTATTTCTGACTGGCAAAAGGAAGCAGTGAGTTTTGGTGAAAACTTCCTGCTTAGTGCAGCACATTTTGAGTCAACAGCTCTTTCCCCATTAGGCCAAACCCAAGCAAGCACCAGGCAGCCTGTTCTGACAGCGACGCAAAGGGCAATTATTTCATGGAAAACAAGAATTACTATTGTTTCTTCTCCCCAAGAGAACAGAGTTCATAAAGCGTGCTGACAGCATCTTACCTCGTGTATTTACACACCCTCTCAGCAGTCACAGCCTCGAGCTGCAGCATCCACATCACACCACCCCAAACTGTAAACACAGTGACAGGGCCATGTACCAACTGCTACAGAACAGCTGCTGGCCCTGGCTAACCCTTGGGCAGGGGCTAAACAAACGGCACACGCTCAAAACAAACCCTTTAGACTCACCCAAGCACCATAAACTATTGCTCAAGCTATTATCCAACACATCTCACGGACAGACAGTTGCATTTCTTGGTTTTCAAAGCAATTAGAAATGCCAACTGGGTGTAACTCTGCAGCTCCCACTTCACAACACGGGTCTTCAGCTGAGCTCAGCACAGGCAAGGGCGCCGCACATCAGGAGCACAGAGAAGGTCTGCTAAAAAATCAGGAACCATTCAACTTCCACTTTCTTTAGCAAACCTAAAAGGTTGGCTTTTAACATGCAGAAAGAACAGAAGCCAGTAACTCCTTTCCAGCTGAGTTCTATTTTCAGGCTCCTTTATGCAATGATCCTGCTGCAAGTACTCCACAGAGATATTTAAAGTACTAGGAAAACGTTCTTTAACTTTGAAAAACCCCAAACAGGAACTGTTTAACTTATGGCTTTTTATCTTTTTATCACCACCTGAAAACCACAAGACCAGCTTTCCCCTATCCCCATCCTATGCCCCAAAATGATTAAAAGCAACAAGCATCTCATGAAGCAACAAAAGAAAGGTATCAAATGTAATGTTTTCATAAAACCTTTCATACAACTACCAGGCAACTCAAGTGCCCCTGATAAGGCTCCATCAGGGTTCCAGGATGGTCATGGATACAGGAGAACCCACCTCATGGATAAATGCAGAGGAGGTTGTGCAGGATGAACCACTTTCTCCACCTCAAACAAGTCAGGCAGCCTTGACTGGTCCTACAAACCCTCCTATGAGCTACACTTTGGCACAAGCCCTTAGAGGCTTTGGCTAGATTGCAAAACACAGCAGAGGTCTGCCAAAACATTTTTAAGATTCAATAATTACACACTAACTGCACTGGAATTTTAAGACCAACCACCTGAACACCAAGCACTCCCTCAGCCATCAGTATTTGGGAGGTCAGCTGTACTGCAAAGTATTTGGAGTTTCAAAGCTGAATGAATTAGAATAATCTACACAAAGAAACCCAAACAAATCGCCAAACCACGCTCAGGACTCAAGGGAGCATCTTTGGGTGCACTTTTGTTTTCAGAGCCTGCACGGGAGCAACCCGTGCTTCCATCATTAGGAGAAAGTTTTCCCCCTCACTGCGCAGAGACTGCAAAGCAAGAAAGACAAAGCCATCTCTGACATGGAATGTAATCTAAACAGATAAAATTAGCAATACAGCATCTACATGGCAAAGTCTGCTTCTGACTCCTCTGCCAGGACAGATAAGCACATTAATTACCTCAGAGACCAGCTACTCCCAACCCTACAAGCTCAAACAGGAACGGGCAAAAGGAGGTTTAACAATCCAAAAATCAGGAACAATTTCTTAATTAAGAAGTGACAAATACATTTTTCTTTACCTACTGTGAAACACAGATATTATTTAAGGATTGAAGTAACTCTCATAACTGAAGGAGAGGGAAGGAAAAGTCTACTTCAAGTATCATGGTATTGGGTAGGCTTTCAGTGAGAACAAGCTGGGGTTTGGTTTAGGGTTTTTTAAGGACTGCCTAATCAAGCTGCTTTTATCCTGTGCTAAGGTTTTGCTGCAGGTCAGCATGTTTAAGTACATCATCTTGTTCCTTCTGTCTGGAACCACCTGTAACAAGTAAGCAGGTGCTGCTGCCATGAAGATTTTTTGCTGTCTCCTTCCCTAAGCAGCTCTGACCTTCACCTGATGTTTGGAATCAGGTGAGAATACAACAGAACAGTTCAAGGACTGAGTTGTAAGAGGGAAAAAAAAAGACTTGAAATCAACCTCCAAAATATTGTGAAATACTTGTTGGTGTAGTAGCCACTGCCTCCCTGTAAAACTTTGTAGCAGAACTCTCCTGCTGCTCTGTGGGAACAAATGAGAGATGCTCTTAGACATGTGAGAACTGGAAAAAAAAACACAACAACAACAACAACAACAACAAAAAAAAGAAATGGTGGGGAAAAGTGATTTACTGACAGAGTTTGCCCCAGAAGACAGAGTTCAAGGCACCATGCAAATAGATGCTGATGCCTGCTGCCTCCAGACACTGCTACCACTGCATCAGTCAGCCCCTGAGCGAGCTGTGACACTCAATACTGCACAGGCAGCTCCACCTCCATGCCTCACAAAACAAGGGAACTTTTATAAGCATCTTGTAAAGGTTTCTCACAAAGCTTCCATGAACCACCGCTGCAGAATAAGGCTGACACGGGATGAAGCATGGCTCAACCACTGGGCTTCTCCACCAAGTCCCTGTGCACAAATATCTCAAGGCTTCAGTTCCCCCACGTCCAGATAAGAGCTTCTCACCAAGTTAAAATGGCTACAATCAAATATTGTTCTCTAAGTCTTCTTTTCTATCAGAAGTAGCTCAAGCCCTTCCATGCACATCACAGGGTTTACTGAGGGTAAAGATCTCCTGATTAGGGAACAACTACAAGCAAAACTGAAGGTTTGGAAAGGGGTCTGTCATTGCAAACAATTTAACATAGAGGGACTTGGGACGTAAGTTGGCAGCCACAGAGAGACCTTCACAGAGCTCAGAGAAAAGCCAGGGCATTTCACCTCCTCTTGGCATTACAGACACGGACTTCTTACCTCAGTGGTTCTAGCTCTGCTGAGTAATGCCTTCAAGTACATCAGCTTCCAAAGGAGAAAAAATCAGATACCCACTCCAAACAAATCAGCTCCTGAGTGAGAATGCTCACCTGGGACAGGAGGTGACAAAGCAAAGGCCAAAAGCTCAGTCACACACACTCTGGCAGCAGCCCAGAGGATGAAGCTGCTGGTTATTTTTAGGATGGATGGAAAAAAGAAGATCTCTTCTGTATGCACACGTGTGTGTACTTCTTATTTAATTTTAAAACACACCCAAGTACTTCAGAGTACTCCAGCTTCCACAAATACACCACAAGAACATCATAAAGAGTCTTACAAAGGAGAACGCTGTTTGTCACCCAGCACGCCCCACACAGCGATGCACTTCAGCCTCTTCAGGTCTCAAGCGCGCAGTGCCCTCGCCACGGATTTATTTTCCGCACCAACACCGGGAGGAAACCCGAGAGGGCGTTCCCCAGCCCCTAAACTACACCCCGCGTGTCCAGGAGAGCCCGTTGGATTTCCAAGGGCGGCCCCGATGCTCCTCAAAGGGCTCCCTGTGGGGCTGGTTTTGCTGAGCTGCTGGGCCAGCACGGCTCACATGCCGCCCCGCCAGCCGCCTCCTTCCGAGCCCCGCCGCCGGCAGCGGCCGGGTCCCCCCGCAGCCCCGCGGGGCAGAGGCAGCTTT
>JAYDZK010000202.1:1458842-1527192 GCA_034509185.1 Euphonia xanthogaster | reverse complement strand
CGGCGGGGTCATCGGCGGGCTCGGGGGACTCGGCCCGCGGCCGCAGCACGGTGCCGCGCCGGGTCCGCATGGCTCCGTCTGCCCGTGCCGCGCTTCCCTTTCCGCTGCGTCCCTTCCGCTCCCTGCCGAGCCCTTCCTGTTCCAGGGCCGCAGCGTGGGCACGCCCCGGGGCCGCGGGGGATGCGCCGGGCAGCCCGCGCGGAGCTGGCGATTCAGCCGTGGCAGCGCTCGCCAAGCAATGATGACACGTGGGGGAAAAAAACAAAAACAAAAAAAAAACCCTTTTGTTGCCTCCTGAAAGGGTTTTTTTCTTCCTCTAGAAGTCCAGCCAGTACAGCTGCTGTCTGTGCGGTCATCTTACGGCAACGAGGAAAAAAACCGGTTGGAGAACACACCCGACACCTGTGCCCTTGTAACCCAAACTTGGTGCTCAGTTCCCTGCCAGATCAAACTCGGAGAGAAGCAGAAGTATTTGCAAACCTCCTCGGACACCTCCGAGGTTTGGATATGAGCTCTCCAGAGCCTTTCCCGTCACCGAATGGCACTTTTACAGGGATACAGGCAGCTTCAGGCTGCACAGCTCGGCAGCTGCTGCTTCATCACCTCTGCACTCCTTGAATCTATCCCCTCATGCCAAGAGATCCGTGCGTCCCAGAAAAGGAGCAATTCTGATTTTTTAACACCTGGGGACTCCACACTAGGAGGGCTTTCAATGCAGTCTGTACTTGCTCACCTGTGCATTACCATTCTGTGGTTTTGTGTGCCTGTCAGCCATGGCACAGCACCAGCCCAGCCTCCCACCCTTCCCACGGGAAAATGGCATTAATACTGAGCCACATGGAAGCCATCTGCTTTTATGAGCTGCAGGCAGCCCTGCCACAAGAACAAAGTAATGAGACACAGGAATTAGTGTAGTCCAAGCTGATAA
This sequence comes from Euphonia xanthogaster, assembly GCA_034509185.1. NCBI lineage: Eukaryota > Metazoa > Chordata > Aves > Passeriformes > Fringillidae > Euphonia > Euphonia xanthogaster. The sequence goes on along the minus strand of JAYDZK010000202.1, from coordinate 1,526,264 downwards.
ATCAGGCAAGCACACTTCCCAGCAAGAGCAACTCTGCACACAAGTGCAGGGGCTATTTTCTCACCACAGAACAGGTGCAGGTGTATTTATAAATGCTCCTGGTCCACCTTTTTGTCAAAAAAACCCAGGTCAAGCAGATATTCAAATTAGCTGAAACCCAGTGGGGTGCTTTACTCACTTTTTGGTGATTCATTTGGATCCTGATCAATCTGTTGGCAAACAGGTCTCAGTTTTGATTTTCTGACACACTCAGCCTCTTCACATGGTCACCTCTGGATCAAAACTTTCTTGCACAAACACTTTTTGCCTCAGACCACTTTTCCAAATCTGTCCCTGCCAGTTTTCAGCCATCACCTCCCTGGATACAGGCCTGGAGAAGAAAGAGCAACAAGAGTAACTTAGGTCTGGAGACACAGCATCCACTACCTTTGCTGGCTATACCTCAGTGGAAATCTTCACTTGATACTTGGACATGTGCAGCCAGATCCTGCCAGGCTCAAATTCCAGGTAGCTTTTGCAGCTGTGACTTAGAGAAACCCAGGCCTTTCTCATGGCCCTGACCTTGAGAGTTTCCATCTTAAGTGTCCTAATTTTTTTCAAGTCTGCCCTTTCAAAAATCAGCATACTAACTTCCACTTGGACTCTCTTGGATTTAAATGGAATTGCCATGTCTCCCAACCCAAAGTTAATTCCCAAGAGCAAGAAACAATCTGTGTCTACTCAAACCTTCTCCAGGACTTAGTGTAAACATCAGCTACATCCAGGGGAAGCTGGAGATGATCTCCAGCATGAGTTAGCTGATCCAGTCAACCAGGAGCTGCTCAAGCCAAAGCAGTTTGCTGTAAGCATCATGGGATCACTGCTACCAAGACAACAATCAGGGACTGCTGCTGGTCTGTTGAGATGCACCACTCTGTTGGCTTCCAAGTGAGAAAGGAGGAGCAAACAGAAGCCCAGGGCAGACTGCTCATGCATGGTGTGTTATGTGGAGAGAGAGGCCCTGAGCCTTGGTACTGCCCAACCCCCCCAGGACAGCAACAACAATTTCGCCCCACTTCACTCAGGCACCTGCCCAGCTTCTTACCTGGAAAATCTTAGTTCAGCATATCCAAGGGCACCTGGAAGCACAGGACATGTGAACAGAGACTGAAACCACAGGGCTGGTTCCCATTTCTTTTCCAATTCTCAGTTATTCCACCTCTAGCCTCTGCCCTGCAGGGAGTCCGGCTCCCCATGCAGCCCATTGCCAAACGCCTGCTCGCCCAGATAAAACTGCAGAAGGCATCCAGTAAAACAGGGGTAATCCATACACATCACAGTCCAGAACATGAACCTTCCTCTCAAGATCTAGCTAGAAATCCCCAGAGACATGCAGGTGGCTGAAGGGACTGAAAATAGCTCTCAAATCATCATATCCAGACCAAGGGACTGTACACACATGTGTAGATTTAGCAAGCGAAATCCAGAGCTGAGCGCCGGCAGCCAGGGAACACCACCCAGGTGAGCAGAAAGGCACAGAGAGAATTCTGCTCACTCTCTGCCTTGACATTGGAAAATACTCTCCTTGCATGTTCCCAGTGCCACATTTTTGTTATTGCAGCTATGCAAACAGACCAGCACTAGCCTCCCTTGCATGCTGTTTATCCTGGTGCTGGCATCCTCCCTTCTTGTATAACTCTAGTAAAATTCTGACTAAAAAGAGTGACCCAAACAAACAGTACTTTAGACACACATCCCTACCAGCACTGGTGAGTGGGTTTATTTTTTACCTCCTGCCAAAAATGGGGCACAGGGAACATCTTGCCCCTGTCTCAGAGAGAAAAAATTCTCAGCAATGCTTTCTGGGATGGGCAAAGGAAACAACCCCACATTTTTTCTTTGCTACAGACAGATCCCTGAGGAGAACACAAGGTTAGTAAAGAACTGTGGAAGAACCCAATGCCCTGCAAGGGGTCGGCTGTGACCCATCTTCCCCCCCTCCCCAAGTCCCACGCTCCCCTTGCACATGAGCACTGCTGATGTAACCTGAAAGCTCATTGCATCATGCAGCTGCAGGGTGAGGGGTTTGTGCTTGGGGAGAAAGCTCAGGGCACACAACCAAGGAGCTTGAACAGTTCTGGCCTTAGGGACCCAGCCAGCAAGATCTGGAAAAAGGGAGACATCCTGCAAGGTGACAGGAACTAGGATGCTTGGCAGCATTGCCAGAAGAGTTCAGCCTCTTGAAGAAGCCTGGCAAGAGCAACCAGGCCCTTGCCAAGTTTGGGTTTCCCTTAAAAAGTGGCTTTTTCTGTACAAGACACATGCAAATGCTACAGAGACAGCTCTGGCCATTATAGGTTACATTTGCTCTTCAGAAGTCACACAAATGATGCCAAAACTGGGACCAAAAAACCAAAAAAAAAAAAAAAATTAAAAAAAAAAAAAATAAAATCCCAGGCCTCCTTCAGGAAAAGTCTGCATGCCCAACACCCCAGGGTTTTCCTGGCACCTGACTCAGGACCACTTGAAAACCACAAATCCCCTGGAGTCCCTTGTCCATTCACACCAAGATGAACTCCTCAGTGCAGTGGGCAGAGCTGCAGTGGCTGCACCTCTTTCAGCCCTGCCCTGTCACGTTCCCTGCTTTGACTGCAGGCTCTCCTGGGGACAGGTCCAGTCCTTAATTCAGGTTTGCACACAGCTGGTCCAAACAGAACTTGGATTTTGAAACCTGAATTGCTTTTTTAAATAGGACTCGAGGGATTTTTAAGTCTGATTTGTCAAAATTAGAGGCCAGAGCTGTAAGCCTTGGACTTTGTAACCTTCCATCAGCCCTGATGGCAAGACGTCCTTGTACTCAGCAGCTGTGTGGCCTGTCAGTGAAGAACAGAAACAAGCACAATCAAAGTGCAACCCCCTGCCCCCTCCCCTCCGAAAGCCAGGGCTCTTGGTGCATTCACACACCTGCTTTCAGTCCCCAGCCACATTCTGCAGTGTGGGCCAGGCTGTTTATTTTAGGAAACCCATTTGCACACAGCCTTATAGGCAGAGTCAGGCTCTCCACTGACATTCTTCAAAAGAAGGGAAGGCAAGATGAGGAGCACCTGGTCGCTGTGTGTTGCCTTGGCCCTCTCCTTGGGGATTATCCTTGTGGCAGGTAGGTGAGCAATGAAAACATGGAAAACTGGGATTAAGACATCCATGGCAGGTTTTGTGTCATTTACCCTGAATTATTCTAACAGTCAGGAGTCAAACCTCAAAGCCCACTCAAGCAGCCGTGCTTCAGTGGTGCTTGGACTCCTCAGGGTGTTTCTGCATCAGAGCAGTGGGGTTTTAATTGCTGCCTGGAGGATAAAGTGATGACTAGCTCCAAATTTAAGACATGATAATTAGGCATTTTTCTATCAGGTTTCTGAAGCAATAACCTGCAAACATGCATGCTTGTTTTTCTGCACTCCTAGGGAGCTTAGCTGCTAGATCTAAAGGCTTCCAAAACCTTTCTGGCAATCCTGCCATACAGCTACAGCCAACTTACTCTGATTAACCTGTAGCTAATCACGTAATTCCACTGAATTTCTTGGAAACTCTTGATTTCAACTGTGCTCAGCCTGTCCCCCCAGCACACTCCTCAGTGTGGGTCTCAGGTCTCTGGACAGTGTGAATCCATCCTGCTGCATGTGGTTGGGTCTGGCCTGCAGGGTGCAGTCCGTGCTCAGGGATAACCATCCCGACAGCACAGACAGCTGCATCCCTGCATTTCCTGCAGCTTTTGGAAAAGGGCATCTTATTGCTTACCCCAGGCAGTTCTGTTGGGCTTCACGAGTATCAAAGGACAGTGCAATACTGGATGCTGAGAAATGTTGTCCAAAACTCAGCCACATAAGGATTGAGAAGGGAGGGAACAGCTCAGTGCAGTGACTCAGGCATCAGGAAATCCAACCTGAGGACATTTAGAACAGCATTAGCACATTTTGCATTTAAATACCTTCTCCCCAAGAGACTTCCCTGCGTGACACATGGAGATACTGCAGATAAAATCACATTTTTTTAGCATTGTAATCTTAAATGAAAAATTGATGGAGCACCAGTAACTTGAACAGTGAAGCCAAGAGCATAACACAAGGAATCAAATCAGGGCAGTATTTTTAGAGCAGTCAGAAAAACCTGCATATGCATAAGATTGTGCTAATCTAATTTTAGAATTAAAGCCTGCTCTCAGAGGTTTTGGGAGAACCCAAAAGCCAATAGGATCTGAGTTGAACATTGGCTTTGGATGAAGGGTTTGGAAAGAGCTGCACACAATGTTAAGTGGAATGCTGCACAGACAGCAGAGGAAGAGCTGTGCGATGGACAAAAAGTCAGAGACTTCCCTGGAGCCAAAAGAGAGGCCAAGACAAGGAGCCAGGAACTAGAGAGGCTTTTCTGGGAGGCTTCTGCATCAGAGGGAAGAGCTCATGTGGAATGATGAGTTGGCAGAGAAGAAGCTTGGAGAACAAGCTAGGAAAGTGATTTCCTTCCCAAGCTAGGAACTCCATAGAGAACCTTTTCCAGCAGGTATACTGCTGCCAAAGGCCACAGAAACAGCACCTGTAACCAGCAGGTCAACTCTAGGGTCACTGAGGCATCATTTTACACAGTATTGGTCCCTTTTCACACTTAGGGTGCCTGTAACAAATCTCAGAAATCCTGGAATAGAAGCAGATGAGACCAGGACATTACAGGGGAAGGAAGGACCAAAGCTTTTAAGTCCAATGACTACAAAATCCTTTATAGACATGACTAACCCAGCTTTTTTTTCAGCCTGTTTCTTCTTCCTCTCTCTGATTAACCCAAGGGACAAGCAGAGCAGGCAAGAACTGAGATCCATTTGAGTCCAAAACAAACTGTCCCCATATAACAAAAATCACTGGGTCTGGTACGTCTAGCCAGGCTGAAAGTGCTGCAGCAAGAATGATGCAACATCAGGAACATCCCAAAAGCCTCTGAGTGACACCTGGCATGTTTCAGCCTGCTTTGACTGAGTTTCATACAGAGCAGCATGCTAGAAGCAGTGGTTTGGAGCGGTAAATCAGGACTGGAGTTTTCCCTGCAAACCACAAGCATCATCAGGGCCACCTGCCTTTCCCTGCCCCATCAGGGGGCTGCCTCCTTGCTGGGTCCCCCTGTGCTTTTTGGCAGCTGTTCCCCTGAAGGGGAACCTGAAGGACAGGATACCACTCAAGGAAAACTGACACATCTGCCACTTGGGCAAGGTCAGGACATTTGTTTAGAGATCATATCCAAACTGGGGTTTGGAGTGCTGGAGCAGTCCTGGTGCATGACAGAGGAGCTGCATAACCAATTCCTAGTAAAAGAGCACTTCAGTCACCAGGTGTGGCTGAGACTTTCTTCCCATTTTACCAGCAATCCCTGCATGTTTGTCCCTCACCAAGCACAGTGGCCAGGTTCCTAATCTTGTCCTTCCCAGTCCCACCACCCCTACATACAGCAGCACACTGAGCTGAGCAGGAAGGCAGCTGAACCTATCTTTAATAAGAGACTCACTTGTACCTGCTGCAACCTGAACTTAAACCAATCCAGGTGCTGTAAGGGTGCATTGCTGACATTTGCATCCTTTGGCTATCTGCTAGAGCAGCTCTCAAGGATTTGGCTATTGATTCTGGGATTGCCTCTGCTGTGCTTGCAGGTTATCCAGTGGGTCCCAACGATGAGGAGTACGTGCTGGTCAATAATAAGTGTCAGTGCATAACAGTGACCTCCAAGTTTGTCCCCTCCAAAGAAAATCCTCAGGAAGAAGTCCTGGAGAGAAACATCCGCATCATGTAAGTGGCAGCTGAGTATTTCACAGAGATGGTGAGCAGGAGATGCAGTGTTATACCAGTTTTCTTTTTCTTTCTTATGTCCCAGCACTGGCAAAGGGAACAGCTTTTCATGTGGGCTGCTTTCTGTGCTATCCTGAGTATTTCACTTTGCTAAGTGCTTTTCTGCCTCACATGAACCTCTCTGGCTTTTGATCCTTCAAACACAAAAAGCATCTCCATGTTTTAGGCAGACCAGTAGTAACTTCACAAAATAGGCTGGGGAAGTAGATAATGACCTGTCAAAAGTTGATCAAACCTGAAACAAGATTGGGCCCGTGACACTGGATTTATTTCCTGACCTGACCGAAAGCCTGGGAAAAGAGTTAATGCCTAAACTGTCTCCCATGAGACAGAGCTCAGTTCAAGAACAGGACTTGGTCCTGTCCTCTCCTAGAGTATTTACAAGGTGACCCTGGGCAGGAAGAATGATGCACATCAGAAGGCTAATTAACTACCTCATTATACTATATCATACTATAACTATTTTATGCTGTGTTACACTAAGAAGAGCTATACTGACCTGAAGAACTCCTGTCTGCTGACCAGACAGTCAACACAGCTTGGACCTGATAGGCTAATTAACAAAAACAATGTCCACCAGAATCCAATCAAGCAATCACCTTCAGGTAAATAATCTTCTAACACATTCCACAGTTCAAAACCACAGGAGCAGCAATGAGACAAGAATTGTTTTGATCATTCTGTCTCTGCTTCTCTCTGTTCAGAGGGCATGTGAACACCGCACACTCCACTCACACAAACCTAAGCATGTGTGTCTCTGGGAAACATCTGCAGGAGTGCTGTAGAGCTCACAACAGGAGAACCACTAATTAATCATCCCTGTCCATCAGCCTCAAGCTCAGAGCTTAACAAAAATTAACCCTCTCAGCCCTGTCACCTGCAAGTAGCACTTATTATCAATTGCTGCAGTCCTCGCAGGGAGGGTTGGTGCCTTTGAAGGTGCAGAGAAGCAAGATCTCCTGTTGCTGGGGTTTGATTTGGAGAAGGGTCACAATGTCAATAACCTGAAGAAGAAGAAGAGAGTTTTAAATTGCTCACAACAGAGCAGACTCTGTTTAATAAGCAGTTTGCATGCAAGTGACTCTCTTCCCACCTTTGCAGAGTTCCCCTGAACGCTCGGGAGAACATCTCGGACCCCTTGTCCCCACTCAGGACCACTTTTGTCTACCGCTTGAGTGAACTGTAAGTAGTTTTATTTCCTAACTTCATTTGCCAAGACTTAATCCTCAGCAGCTCTAAAAGATGCTGGAGGGCCAGATGTTCCCCTGGAACACCTACAAAGGGCACAGCACACTCCAGGCTCAACGTACAGACAAGCAAGAAAGATTAGGGGTTCAGCAGGGGCATCTTCTCACCTAACTCCTCACACTTGTTCTCTTCCAGCTGCAGAAATTGTGAACCCATAGAAATTGATCTGGGTGGGGCCATCCACCAGGCCCAGCAGGCCAACTCCTGCGAGGAAGCTCAGACATGCTACACCTACGACAGGAACGAGTGCTACAGCTCCCCTGTGCCCCTGCTGTACCACGGGGAGGTGGTGCAGGTGCCAGCAGCTCTGACCCCAGACTCCTGCTTCGCCCAGTAGCTCGGCCCTCTGGTGAGCCAGAGCCTCTGAGCACCCCTGTTCCTATCCCAAATGTATGTGGAGCACCACAGCACCTGGATGGCAGCACCCCAAATGCTGGCCCCTGCAGTAACCCAACTTGTCTCTTCCCATTTCCAACCTCAGACTTGTGCCCTCTCCCAAGAGCAGCTCCTGGCTTTCAGTCTCCCTTCTTGTGTCCCTGGCACATACCTGCAAAGCCAAGCTGTCTCTCAGACCACATAGACCAGATGCCCAGCAGATAGAAGGCTTCCCTGAAGTCAAGGGAGCTACACTAATTCACAGCTCTGGGGAAGCTGTCCTTGTCAGTCTCCTGCATGCCTCCCCAGACATCAGCAGGAGTGTCTGTGCCCTTCCCTCCTGAGCAGTCTCAAGTGACCTCTGCACAACCTTCACACGAGGCCTTTGGTGATATTAGCAGCACTTATGCCCTTAGAAGAGAGTTGTAAAACCACAGTTGAGAGAAAAGATGAGGGACCCTTCCAGCACCTGGACATCTGCAAGCTTCCAGTTCTCCCAGATTCAGAGAAGATCAAAAGATGCAGCTACCCTGAAGTGTTTTGAAAAGCTGCCAAGCCCTCAACCATGCCAGGAATACTCAACTCTTCTGGGAGACGTTGGGCATTTCACTTTCCCCACTGCTTTACTGATACTGCTGCCTTCTTCCACCCCTGGCTCAAATGGTGAAAAGAAAACAAAAAAAATCAAGCAGGCTCAAATTTCTTTACTTGCTCCTCATCTTGCATTTAAAACCTCAAAAAATTCTACGAGCACAACATAAATTGCTAGAGCAGGACCCTGTTTCAGGGTTCAGCATTGGGGTGATGAAACAGCAAAAACCTTATCCCCACAATTGTAGTTTTGTTAGTCAAACATTCAATAAATATTTTTCTGCAATCAAGGTGTGTGTTGTATTCAATTCAATAAGAAGGCATAAAAGGAAGCCAAACCTATCATCACATTCTTTTCTCTTTCACAGTTAATCAAACTCTCCCTAAATAGCTGTTTATATTTGCAGGCAAAGTCTCCCAAAACACCAGAAGAGAAATATTTCCATGCACTTGCAGAACCTCTGACAGATTGAGGCTGAACCAGTTTATCATTTTAGGATCAGATCTGCATCACTGAGCTGCTTTGATTCCCAATCAGTGCAGGATCCGAGTCTCAAAACCCAAACATCACCTAAATTAACTCTTGAAAGTGCAATCCACAGATCAGAAGTTTCCATCACCCCTGAAGAGAGGGCTTTTAACACAGGTTATCTGGGGAATAGTCACTCATGTGCAAGGTGTCTGTCCTAAAGAAAGAAATATCATGTGGGGCCAAGTTTTGAAGAGCATAGATATAAAAAAGGATTAACACAAATTATTTTGATGTTATACCACAGTTATGAAAAACAACCTAGCAAAAACACCCTTTCCCCTCTCCTTCATGCAAAAATAAGCCAATTAAAAAAAAAACATCAAAAGCAAAGGCCTCTCGGCAGCCTAGGTATTGCAGTGGGTATGTATAACTCATCAAAATATGTCTCAAAGACATTTTCATCTTCAAAACTGTTCCCCAGTCTCCAAATGCTGTGATGTTTCAACTTATTAGATCCCAACTATGAACTAAAGCCTGAGAGGGAGAAATGAGAGCTCTTTCCCATGTCACCTCTTCAATCCTCATCTGACATTAAAAGGTAATCATTCTAAACTAATATTTTGGGGGTACTCAAGCAACCTTTAGGCAGCCAGTTTGTCATTTCAAACCCACCTTTGCTATTCAGTTACTACAACACACATGCTGGGTTTGACCTTGATATCATCAAGTACAACTACTCCACCCCTCAGGGAAAGTGTCAGGAGTCACTGGCATTTGCGACCCCGAGATGTGTTAAAAGTCTCTGTTCAGCCCATGCCTTCAAAGGATGAGTCAAAGCTCTTCAGTTTTCAGTCTCAGAATTGGTTACTGTATCTCACCTATGAAGTATTTTCCTCCTGCCCAGCCGAGGTCAGCTCAGCAGGACAGTCCCAGGCACTCTGCCTGCCCCCGGGGCCATGTTATCTTTATGTACTCAATACTATGTGCAGCATGGTTACAATTATTTCCCAGTACCCATCACCTATGTCAGACAGTGAGTTTCGAGTCTAAACCAATCTGAAAGTGCCAACATCACCACTGAAGATGGAGGCAGAGAAGAAGAAAGGCTAGAGATGCCCAAGTCCCTCCATCTTGTCCCCAAAATCCCTACACTAAAAATCCCTAAACCTGCATTTACACCCAGTGCTAATTTTGTTATCACACCATTTAAACTGCTGTGGCTTTTGGGTCTTCATGTAAAGCTGGCAATTGGCCCCACGGGTCATAATCAAACCCACTGGTGTTCTGGGCTGCGTGCCAGGGTCTCCGAGCCCCAGGCAGGGGTCCCGGCAACACCGGACTCCAAAAGGGGTGTCCTGAGTTCCGACAAAAAGAAGCATTTGTGCTGCAGGCAAAGAGATAACACAGCAAACAAAGCTGAGGCTGCAAAGCCTCTGATTCCACACAAATGCCTCGCATTAGCACCCTCAGCTGGACTGCTCTTCTCCCCCTGGAGCTGCAAGTGACTCTGCATTTCTCAAGCCATAACAGAATCATGCCCCTATTCCCTTGAACAGAACAACACAGCTCCCAGTCTCAAATCCGCAAATAATTTATGAGTCATGACCCAGAAATAAATTTTTCTGTTGGACTTACGAAATTACCTTTTTTTTTTTTTTTAAGGAAAAGAGCATTGACCCTGTTTTCAATTACAGAATGACAAATATTAAGTCCAGGAAGACAAATCCCCTACAGCCATTAAGAGCTAGGAACTGCTCTGGAGTTTAAACGAAATGCTGGCAATCAAGTACAATAAACAGGTTCAAATAAAGCCTCCCAAACACTGTAAAAACTCCAGCTCTACAGCTCTTAATGGGATAAAAAGCTGGGGCTGATTGCTGTAAGAGCAAAAGAGAGCCAAGAGCTGCCCATCTCCATATTCCCAAGCTAACATCACATGCAATTCTTCCCCATCATGAACTGTGCAGCCCCAGATACCCCTGAACTGATCAAAAAATATAGAGACAGAGTACAGAGAAACACCTTAGTACCTTAACAGCAGCTTCAGTAAGAGCCTGCCCTTTTTTGCACTTTGTAATAGAGCCTAATTTACCATAAGAACAAAGCCCATTCTTTCAAGTCTGAGTGTGCTGGTTCTCTGTTTTGCTTCTTTTAGAGCATGTTTAACTCAGGTATCAACTGTGCAACAAAAGGAAAACCTTCTAATACACTGTTACAGAAGGAGTGCCTACAAAAAGCGATAATTCTAGACTGGAAAACAGTTAATTAACAACAAAGGAACAACTCCAAACTTGTCTATAATCTGAACAGCAGACCATGTTGCACCCATGTTTAGAAACCTCAAATACAAACAAAAAAAGGAGGTCTTAAAAAAGAAAAGCAGCTCTTCTCTTCTACTTAAATAGAAAAAAAAAAACCCTCTGTCAGCTTTTTATCCGCAGGAAAGAAAAAAAAATGAAGCTTAACAAACACAAACAGACCTCAAAAAACACACAAGCACAAAAGCTTACCTTTTATTCCACACCACAACCATTAGCACTCCTGAAAAATTCCTTGCTTAAAATCAGTTAGTTAGGCAAATACACATAAAACAGGCTACTGAACCCACAAAGTAAGAAGAGAAGTTAAAGTGGAAGGCTTTGCCTTAATATTAGTGCTTAGACTCACTAACACAACCCCACCATCCCTAAAGAAGCAGCTGGCCTTTTCCAGGTGAATTTAAGCATTCCTGGCCCAATTAGCAATAAAAATCAGCCCAATCAGCGTGCAGGAGATAACAGGCCTGGGGCATAAATGCTCACACCAGGGCTCCTATTTGTTTCTTTTGAAGTAATAGAGGTGGTGGTGAGGTGATTGTTGCTATATTTGTTTCATAAAAACTTTTTGTTTTTTGGGGTTTTTTTTTTGTAGATGCTGGTTGGAAGTCAAATTAACTACGAAAGCTAGCTTTGTAAATTAGTTTTGTGTAAGAATTGGATGTCAATATTTATAAGTATTTGTATTTTGTGGCTTTTTAAGTACAAAAAATGATGTAAGCTATCTGAAGTTCGGGATTTTTTCTTTAGGAGTACAATAGGGATGTGTTCTTATGTGCAAGCTGTTTAATAATGCATCTTTTAGTAATAAATAAGTAAAAATTGTTTAGGGAGAGGTCTTTTACTTGGGCTGTATTTGCTAGTAATGCAATTAAATTGGTTTGTTTGTCTAACCTTGTTAATTGTCTTTGTGGGAATCCAAGTAATAGCCTTGCTCTTGCAGAGATAATGAATATTTAGTGTTTTATTTTGGCGTGAGAATAAGGCTGTTTTGTTCTCTGCCTTTCTTAAGCAGTGTGGCCGTTCCTCACTTTAACTGCAAATGCCATGCTGTAGTCAGTCAGTGACTGAGCTGGGTTGGAGCAGCGGAGTGTGAAGCTGAGCTCTCTTTCTCCTCTTTAGGTGCTGTTAAGGCTGTGCAGTGGTGCTCTGGTTCTGCATGCTCTGAGCTGTGGGTGCTGACACAGGGATGGCCTACGGAGGGTACAGGCTCAAGTGGGCTCCTTGGCGGGGCAGTTTGAGGGCTGTGCTGGAGTGCTCAGTAAAGTAAAGCTGCTTCACAGTAGTGCCTGAGCGGGTCTAGATGCTCCTGAACCAAACAAACAGCTAGCAAGGTGAATGTATGGTAGGTTAATTGAACTGTTTTGGTGACAGAGGGCTTGCTGTTGATCTATGCATGTGGTAACAGGTTTTTCTCTCACACTTGCAGTCATTTTGCTCTCCAAGTGATACTAAACCTTTTTTGTTGTTGTTGTTGTAGGCTCTGTAGATAGGCTCTGTTGAAGGGGATGTGCTTTTCTTGCTTTAAAAGGTTCAGGAAAGCCCAAACTCACCTGAGCTGGTCCATTCAGGTTGCCACTGGTAACTCAGTAGCAGGTATGTACTTAGGTGGTTGCAGCTGGCTCGCAGATTGTGACCAGCAGGGTGAAAAGCTTTTCAGCGAGAGAAGGGGTGGTGACTTAAATGGGAAGTTGTGTCAATGGTTTTGTACTGCACCGTGTTTAAGCCTTGATGCTACACTGGTAGATGTTCTCTGGCTGAACCTAAGAGCATTTATAGGATGAGATTTATTTACTACTGTTTGCTAAGTAAACTGTATCAAGGAATGACAATTTCTCTACGGTGTGAACGACTAGTTGCCTAAAGGAAGTATAAACTATGCAAATGAAGAGGTCCGCTTTCTGTTCTCTCAATTAAAAGCTAAAGTTAAAAGAACACTAAGTAAGAATTAACCCCTTTTCTTCACTAGGAATTATTTTCCGCTGCCCCGGGCTCCGGCCCGAGGGAAGCGGCGCCGCCCAGGAGCCGCTTCCCACGCCGACCGCTCCGCCGCCAGGGGGCGCTTTGGCGGAGCGCGCCTCCCGCACAGGTTTGTCCCTCGGCGGCGGCCGTCGAGGGCGGGCTAAGATGGCGGCGGCCAGCTGAGCCCTCGTGTGCTGCGCTCCCGCTGCCGGTGCCCGCAGCCATGTCGGGCCGCCAGGGCAACAAGCTGCCCAGCAACCTGCCCCAGCTGCAGAACCTCATCAAGCGCGACCCCACCTCCTACACCGAGGAGGTGCGGACCGGGGAACGGCTGGGGCGGGCTGCGGGATGGGCACGGGGTACGGGCGGGTGTTGCTCAGCTGCCTCTGTTCCTTGTGTGCGCAGTTCCTGCAGCAGTACCACCACTACCAGTCCCATGTGGAGATCTTCACCTTCCAGCCGGACAAGCCCAGTAAGGAGCTGGCCGAGCTGCTGATGTTCCTGGCGCAGGTGAGCCCGCGGGCCTCAGCCCCGCAGTAGCGGCTGGGGCAGCCTGTGCTTGGTAGCGGCCTCAGTGATGGTTACTGTTATACAATTACAGCTTGCGTGCCCCTTGCCAGCCCTGTGAGGGAGGCGCAGGTGTGCTCTAGAGCCTTCTCTTGCCCTGTCCCTTGCAGGTTGCCCACTGCTACCCCGAGCACATGGCCAGCTTCCCGCAGCAGCTGAAGGAGCTGCTCTCCTACCACCACACGGTCCTGGATCCCGACCTGCGCATGGTGAGGTTGCCTTGGGCTCACCCTGCCCTTGGTGTGAGCTGAGAGCTTGGGGTTTGCTTGTCAATGAGGAGAAGCTGGAGAGCAATGTGAAATTTGGGTTCTCTTGCAGACCTTCTGTAAGGCTCTGATCCTGTTGAGAAACAAGAACCTGATAAATCCCACGAGCTTACTGGAGCTCTTCTTTCAACTGCTGCGGTGCCACGATAAACTGCTGCGGAAGGTAAGGTGTGCTGACAAAAACCTGCATCTCCAGTGGGTTCTGACCAACTTGCCAGGGGTAGTGCCAGAGTAGGCAGCTCTTCTCTGCTTGGGTGGGAAAGCAAAGTTTAAAATAGCTCAGTTGTTTGAGCAGTCAGTGCTGGAGGCAGGGCTCCAGCTTGGTGTTGGATTAGTAATTGAGTTTGGCTGCTGTAAACACCTTGCTGTTCCAGGTTGTAGGCTTGTCCTGTTTGGGATGGAGCAGTCTGGTTGTGTCTGCAGGTGAAAAACCTGTCTGTCTGAACAGGCTTGAATGAGGCAGGGGCAGGATTTGAAGCAGTATTTGGTGCTGCTTCATTGTGCTGCCTGCTGTACTGCGAATTCAGTATGGTGTTCAAATCCTTGAGCCTCCACAGGATGCTCTCCTGTTCTTTTTCCTGCTGTAAGTCAGGGATGTTCTCAGAGGTGATCAGCTGGGCTCTGTCAGTGCTTGGGCTCAGGGTGTGTGTCCCTGGGTGTGTTACTCCGTGTCATCTCTCCACTTGCAGACCTTGTACACTCACATTGTGACAGACATCAAGAATGTCAATGCCAAACACAAGAACAATAAAGTGAACACGGTAGGTGCTTTGGCTTTCCTGGGTACTTGGAACTGAGCTCCTGCTGTTGTGGAAGACATCTCAAGACATGTTTTCAACTTGTTTTGTAGGCACTGCAGAACTTCATGTACACCATGTTGAGAGACAGCAATCCCACTGCTGCCAAGATATCTCTGGATGTGATGATAGAGCTTTACAGGAGGAATATTTGGTGGGTCTGGCAGGCTTGTGTCCATTTGCCATTTATTGTGGGGCACATGGGCATCCTTTGTGGCACTTAGTACAAAACACTGCAGGGGACAGTGACTTAAACAGATTTCCTATTTGTAGCCCAGTGGAGTTGTAACTTGTACCAAGGAATTTAGCTGGGAAGAAATTGGCTTGTGTGAAGTGAGTTACTTAAATAGTTGCTGAGAACTAATTTGCTGAGGAGAAGGAATTGCCAGACTTGAAGTAGGATGTGGTTTGTTTTTTTCCAGGAATGATGCTAAAACAGTCAATGTCATCACAACTGCCTGCTTTTCCAAAGTGACCAAGGTGAGAAGAGAAATCACTGAGACACTGGGTATTACCTTGGCTACCCTCTTCATGTGGATGTAATTTAATATGCTCTTATAGCAAACAAACATCACTGATTTGTCTGTTGCTTGTTTAATTCTCAAAATAACCCTCATGGGAGGAGGTGGAGCTTGGCAGCTGACCTTGTAACAAGTGTAGCCTGGTGCAGGGAATGTGGTTGTTCTTTTCACTGCTCTTCAGAACAGACTGTCAATATATCACCTCCTTAATATCAGCACTGTGAGCCTGTGGTTAACTGAGGAGAGCAGCTGGCCTGACTGAATCTTGGCCCTTCTGTGTTGGCTCTGGAGGCTTTAAAAACTTGTCCTCTGGCTTGAGACAAGGTTTTACCCTGTGAAGGTCCAGAAGTGGTTCCATTCAATAACAGTCAGCCAGCCAAAACTAAAAACCTAACCAGCAAAAGTATATGAATTAATGCAAGCTGAGAGTTCTGAGCATCACCTTGGCTCTCACCTCTGTAGGGCCTCTTTACAGTGTTGACATGGAGCAACTGCGTTGAAATCATTTTGCAGGATGATAGACAATTGGCAGCTTTGAATTTGGCTTTGTGGCAACTCAGGTGCTCTTTGGTTCTGATTGCCTCTGAGCAGTGATGGGCAGCTAAAATGGTCTGGGTTTGTAAAACACTTGTGGCTTTCAGGCTGGAACTTGGTTTATTTTCTGATCTGATCCGTGCCTGTTAAAAAAAATGGCTAAGTCTTTGCACAGCTGAAGGTGTAGGGTGGCTGTAAATTCTGTCAGCTTGTCCCACATGATGTCACTGTACTTTCAGGTGTTAGTTGCTAGTCTGAAGTTCTTCCTTGGGAAAGATGAGGATGAGAAACAGGGCAGCGAGTCGGAGTCTGAGGTGGGTGTTGTGACCAAGTATTTCCCTTCTCTGGTTTTCAGACCTGTTATTGTCTGCTTCTGTGCTGCTCACTGTCCTGTCTAGCTGTGCCCAGATGTTTCTGTGACTCACAAACAATTTCCATGTCTGACATCTGGCCCCAGGATGTCTTTGCTGTCTGTTAAAAGACAAATGCTAAGCTCTTTTCCTTTTAGATGCTGGTACCTATGTGTTCTGACGCCTAGGAAGGGGGATAGTTTTCAGAGTATGTGGTACTGAAAAATATTGGTAGTTTGTTTCTGTGCTTGCCATTTGAAGCCTGGGTTCCCTGAGTGTTGTGTTCCGTTCCCAAGGATGATGGCCCCACAGCCAGGGATCTGATGATGCGCTATGCCACCAACAAGAAAACCACCAAGCGCAAGAAGAAACTGGAGAAAGCCATGAAGGTCCTCAAGGTGAGGAGAGGGCTGACTTCTCATCACCTTGGATTAATCTTTCTAGTCCTGAAGTCCTGTTGTTGCCCTGCTTGTTTAGCTGCAGATGGCAGATAGTGCTGTGTGGTTGAAAATGGGGGTGGTTTTTAAATTCTTCTTGAAGAGATAGCAATCTTTTTACAGCAACCTTGAAACTGAAGCACTTGCCTTGTAGAAAGAGAAATGTGTTTTCCTCTTGTTTCCATGCAGAAGCAGAAAAAGAAGAGCAAGCCAGAGGTGTTCAACTTCTCTGCCATTCACTTGATTCATGATCCCCAAGGTGAGTGTGCAGTGAATTCTGTTAGTGCCATTTGTGTTGATCTAACAGCACTTGATTTGGCTGTTATCTGTTCCAGTGAACTTCAAGGATGTCTTTTTCCTCATATCAACCCAAAATGTATCTTAGCATTCAGTTTTCAGTGCTGACCCAGGGGTTATGATGCTGTGGAACATCTGCTGGTTCCTTCTGCTGCACCTGTGCACCGCAGGCCTTTTAGGCATATGAGAAGTGAAATAACCTTTTGGAAGAAGTGCTTTGGTCACCTTGAATTTCTTCTGTGAAAGGGCTCTTGGCCTTGAAAATAAGAACAAATCAAACTGCCTCTTGTGACTGTAATCCCGTTTGAGTTCTGTTGTGCTTGTTCAGGCTTGTGCAAAAGCATTTTTGCCTTTTCCAGACTTTGCTGAGAAACTGCTGAAGCAGCTGGAGAACTGCAAGGAGCGATTTGAAGTGAAGATGATGCTCATGGACCTGATATCCAGGCTTGTTGGAATACATGAAGTATGTACTGGGATCATTTTAGAGTGGTCTCTTGGTAGCCAGCCTGGTTTGGTTGTGGGCATGTTCTTGCCTTGTGCCTCTGGAAAATAAGGTTTACTTTTCTGTATCTCCAAAAGTGCGTAGGGATGGTCAGGGAGTTGCCAGTAGGCCTCGTGGAATGGCAGAGTGGTCCAGACCTTGTGGTACTAAGTGAGCACTCCTAGAGAAATCAATCGGTTTGGATTAGAGGAGCTGAAGCTGAAGAATAGAGGAGAACTTGGTGCTTCAAGATGTTCCTGGGAAGCTGCTTATGCTGACCACGGATTTGTCAGTCAGGTGGTGCTGAACAAGAAGGAAACTGCACCTGGAGGATTTATGTGGACTACCCAGTAATAAAATGTTAGCACTGAATGAAGTGAAGAGTAATCCAGTGCAAGTTGGGCATATAAGGATTTAAGTGGTAAGGACTAGGTGCAAAGAGGCTGCAGCTGTATTTATCTTGGTGCAGTTGCTTTCCTTGTCCCACAAATATCAAACTCAACACAGGAGACAACATTTTGTTCTAAAATCTGAGGCATTTTGGGAGCACACTAGAATGAGATGGTTTTACCATGTATCAGCCTATGAAGGTGATCTCAAGTTCTAAAACAAGAAGATAATATGTTGCAATTTGCCTTGCAGCTTTTTCTTTTTAATTTCTACCCCTTTGTTCAGAGGTTCCTCCAGCCCCATCAGAGGGGTAAGTAGCTACTCCAGGTTCTGCTGATCCCTCATGTCTCATGTTCAGGCATTTGATAGAAGTGGCAGTGGAAATGGACAGGTAGCAGTGGTTGGGTGGGAAGCAGGAGTAGTCCAGTGTGGACAAAGGAAGTAGAAGTTCCTGACTGCCTGAAGTGCCAACTGCTTTGGACTTCTGTGGAGGCTGTGGGCACTCAGGGCTCCTTACCAGAGGATTTGAGCAGGGGAATAAAAGGCATCTTAGTCCCTGATCCTGACCAGCTAAGCCAAGCATGGTTGCCTTATGTTGCTTGCTTTTACTGGGGTGTGACTGAAGTTCTGGAGCATTTCCTTTTGCTTTAGCTGGCTGTTGTGGCTGGGTGGAGGCCACAGGAGGTCCTAATGCTTGGTGGGAGAGGAGAAACAGTTGTCCCAAAGCTCAGGCTGAATGGTTTTGGGCCTGACTGAGCAGCTTGTTGAGTTTTAAGGGATGTGTTTATTGGCTGGAGCCAGCTGCAGCAATATGTTTTTGGCATCTTCTTCCTCCTTTTCTTCCAGAAGTGACCAAGATTCTTCTGTTTGCTGCACAGGCTTCACATCAGCTGGTACCACCTGAGGTCAGTGTTCTACCTGTGATGGATATTAAATGAGCAGCAGGGCACCGTGGGAATGCAACTGAGTGTGTGTGTGGGGAGGGCAAAGAGGAATTGGTCAGATTGGGTGGAAAAGCTTATGGCAATTGCAGCAATTTTTGCAAGGGAGGGGAAAGATGTTTGTTTTATTTTCTGCAAGAAAACTTGTGTTCAGAAAATACTTGTGGGCTGTCCTGATGTGTCTTTCTCTGAAAAAGGATGTGTCTGTTAGTAACATCGAAGTGTATTAAGTTTTTATTAAATATGTGGGTGGTTTTTTTAATTTTCAGATTATCCAGTCAGTGTTGATGACCATTGCCAACAACTTTGTCACAGACAAGAATTCTGGGGAGGTCATGACTGTAGGGTGGGTACAGAATTGTATCAGTCATGTCAAACTCAAAATGTGGTAAAATACATGGTATTTTTTAGACCACTTCCTTCTTATAACTGTTACTTGTGCTATGCTTTCAAGAAGTGCTTGAGCTAAAAGTATGTTAGCTTCTATGTTCTGTTTTTGCTGGGAGTATTTGATGATGTTTGCTCCTCTTACACTGTATGCTGTATAAATGCTGTATCAGGTTCTTCAAGTTTCAGGTAATTCAGTCTTTAAGTGGCACTTTATCCTAACTGGTGTTGAGAAAATAACTCCTTTTCCCTATTTTCAGAATCAATGCAATAAAAGAAATCACGGCGAGGTGTCCCTTAGCCATGACTGAAGATCTGCTCCAAGACCTTGTTCAGTACAAGACGCATAAAAATAAAAGTAAATATTACATGGATACCACTTTCAACTTTTTTTTCCTGTGTTCTGTGATCTTTAGTTCCAGCCTTCGTGCAAGTGCTGTCCTAATTGGTTTTTTCAGGCTGAGACCACTTTGAGTGTTTGGGTTACATCTCTCTATTTGGAGTGTGAGCCATGGGAGACAAAACAGTCAAGGGTAGTTACGGCGGGGGAGTTAGTTGACAAAAACCAAGCAAGAGAAGGGATTAAGAAGAGTTAGCCCTGAGGAAGTGCTGTGTTCTTTACCAGAGAAATCAGAGGGAACCATAAGCTCAGAAGATGTGAGTCAGCTTTAAAATTTCCACGCAGCTGGCTATCTGTGTGGGCTTTTGGTTTGCTCAGAGTTGTGTTTTTTCCTGACTCCGTCCTTTTCTGGGCAGATGTGATGATGTCTGCAAGAACTCTGATACACCTGTTCCGCTCTCTGAATCCAGAGATGCTGCAGAAGAAGTTCAGGGTAAGTGTTTCATGTGTTGCACACTCACTAAAAACTGATGTGCTCAAAAATCATGAGAATTGGCCTCAGTATCCTCTTGAGAAGGTGGAGTCAAGTCTGTGTTGTTCCTCTGCCTGCTGCCTCTGGACATGGTGTGCTGTCCACATTTTGTTAGTTCACATTCATCTAACTCATGGTTAGGTTATGCTCCTGGAGTTCAGCTGTTTCCCAAGATGCTTTCAACTTGAGTTATTAAACTCTGCCCGTGAAGTAAGGAAAGGTCTTTGGGGCCACACCTGCCTGTTGTTCCAGGTATTTTCATGGGTTGGTGGCTATTACAATAGCAGCCTGCTCAATGTGAGTTTTGTTAATGCACAGGGTAAGCCTACAGAGGCCTCAGTGGAAGCCAGAATTCATGAATATGGAGAACTGGATGCCAAAGACTACATTCCAGGAGCAGAAGTACTGGAGGTTGAGGATCAAAAGGAAAAGGGAGGAACCCAAGAGGAAGGTTGGCCTTTTTCCTTTAAAAAGTCTGGTTTGGGCATCACCTTCACTAAAGTTTTATGTGGACATAGAACCTGGTGTTGGTGTGTTTTGTTTCCTGCTGTGTCTTGGCTTGCACATGGCTGTCCTTGAGTAAGTGCAGTGTCACTGGGGTTTGGTACTGTTTAGTTTTGATGTACACACTGGGATGGGAAGCAGAGGGACAGGCAGTACAGCTGTGAACTGTGTTCAGCTTCTCCTAAATAAAGCCTCTTGTCTATTGTAGAACACCAAAATAATAGATGGATATAATATTTGGCTTCTTGAACTCAGTTCCTGTCTAAATGCTTTACGCACCCTGGAATCCCTGCTGGAGTCAGAAAAGAGATGGAAGAGTCTTTAAAAGCAAGGCAGAGTTTGGTGAATGAAGTCTGAGTGCCTTTAAGATGCTGCAGGAGCTGTGCTGGAGGAGTGAAGGCCCTGAGGGGACGGGCTGTGTAGTGATTGCTGTAACCACTGGGCTTGGCTGCTGCAGCTTCCAACTTCAGTACATCAGCCAGCACGGCAGTCAAGATCCATGCTTTGACTGTCTGAACTAAGCCAGCTATAAACCACAGTACTTCTCTTGTTGGGCTGGGTTAGGTGGCTGGGAGTGGGGAACACAATTGCTGATGAGGGTAATCAGTGTCTGTTAACTCCTGTGCTGCTTCAGGCTGTCCCAAGTGCACCTTGTTTTCAGCATCTTGCCCTACAGATGACGACTGAGCTTTGTAGGGCATAGCATGGATTGTGTCCTGGGACAAAATGCAGTTAGGAGATAAGTGAAATAAATGCAAGGCAACAACAGCAGGTGGTCCAAGCACCAAATATTGCCAATCAGGGTAGTGAAGATGAATTTGTGTTAACAACTCTACTTGTTCTGTGAGCAGATGGCTGGGAAAGTGCTAGCCTGAGTGAGGAGGAGGACAATGACGATGGAGAATGGATTGATGTGCATCACTCCTCGGATGAGGAGCAGCAACAAGTAGTGAGTTCCAAGCCTCTTCTATGCCAAATACCTATGAGTCCTGTTAATCACAGACCAGATCCTCTTGCTTTTCATCCTCACGTAGCTGCTCTTAAGTACCTACCCAGGCCTTCAGAGTGAGCTGTCATGAAGCAGTGAGGCTGAAGTGCTGTTCTGCAGTGCTGCTGAAGTACAAATGCTGTTAGGGTGGGAGGGGAGAAGGAGGAATTATCTCAGGGCTCAATGCCTTCAGAGCTGTAATCATCAGCTGAGAGCTTGTACTCCCAAAATCTGGTGTGCATGCGCTCCATTCAGACACTAAATGTTGGATATGAGACCAGGAAAAATCCTGACATCTGGCTGTAGCATTTCCCAATATTGCCATTGCATGATGTCTATTTGGAAGGCAAGGATCGTGGATTGCAGCATAGGAGTGGGGTGCAAAGCTTTAGTTCTTTTGTACCATTTTCTTTTCCAAAGGCAGAAAAAGTGAAAAGCATGCCCATAGAGGAACGAAAAGCCAAAGCTGCAGCAGTCAGTACAAGCAGGCTGCTGACTCAGGAAGACTTCAAGAAAATACGTCTTGCCCAGCTCTCCAAAGAACTGAATTCTGCACCTGGCAAAGCTGCCAAGCGCAAATATATTGAAATAGATGATGAAGAGGAGGAGGAGGGCAGGTAGGCTGTTGAGAGCTTTTTCTTACCTATCCTCTACTGATGCAGCTCTTCATTGCAGCAGGGCGCAGAGCTCTGCTCTTCGTCAGTGTTCCCTGGTGACAGCCAGAGCCTAGAATGGGTCCTGGGCTGGGGGTTGGCTAATGCTGGGGAAAAAATGTCATAAGGAGCTTGTGGAAGGTCTGAGACTGTTTGTTTGTTTGACTTTGTCATGCCAAGAGGCGTGAGAGGGGGCAGCTGGTAGCAGTAGCTGCCTGGTTATTGCGCTAGTGTTTCTTAAACTTGGTGAAAAAAGGATTTGAAAAATAAGTGGGTGACTTTTGTAATGGATATCCCAAGCATGAGGAGCATCCTCAAGGGAACAAGAAGTGTTTGTGTCTAAATTGATGGTCAGACAGTGGCCTGGCATGGGTGAGAGACAAAGGGTGAGGAGGGCATCTTGTTTTCCTTGCCAGTTGGAGTTGTGTGTGGTGACATATATTGGATTTGTGTGTAGGGGGGAGTTGCTTTCACTCAGAGATATTGAACATCTGCATAAGAAGCCCAAGTCAGACAAGGAGACCAGATTGGCAACTGCAAAGGTGAGGAACTGGCACGTCCTGTATCCTGTCCTTCCGGGTTTGGGTTTGTCTTGTGCAGGAGGAAATGCTGAGGCTGCATATCTAAGGTAGGTGTCCAGCTACCACGTGGGTTTTGAGAGGTGATTTGTTTAATTCTTTGCTGTTGTTTCTTGGCTGTGACAAATCAAGTCTCCTGATGGTCACATGTGACCATGAAAATGCCAACAGACCCAATTTTCACTGTGACTGAAGAAATACAGGCGGTGTGGGAGAAGCCATGTATGAATACAGTCATGCTGAACCCAGATTTGTTATTGCCATAGAACCTGTTACCATCAGGCAGGTGATGTTGATAGTAGGTCAAGGAAAATGACCCCTTGTTGCTCTATTGCACTGTCTATTCTAGGCTGGAAAAACAGACAGAAAAGAATTTGTGAAAAAGAAAACCAAAATAAACCCATTTGCCAGCTCTTCTAACAAAGAAAAGCAGAAGAACAAGAACTTCATGATGATGAGGTACAGCCATAGTGTCCGGACCAAGAACAAGCGCTCCTTTAGGGAGAAACAGGTAATGTTTCACGTTGGAGATGGATGGGGCAGCGTGAGCAGTGATTTGTGGTACAGGTGTGGTGCTGCCTGCCCTCTGGCCTGAGGTGTTGCTGCTGGAACTCAGAGAAAGCCTGTGGCTTGGTTTGCCCGAGTCCTGTCCCGGAGGAAGAGCTGCTTTGCAGATTGTTCACTTTCCATAGTCTGAGCTTTCCCTTGTTACTGTTCTGTCACAGACTCATCTGTCCAGACTGTCCTCATCTGACCCATTTAATAGCTTGTCACAAATGCTCCTGAGGAATAGATGCAAATACTGTTCAGGAAGATGACTTCAGTTAAACAGGAGTTAGACACTAATGCTGCTCTCAGTGGTGAAGCCCCTGTCTGTCTAGGGTTTTACAAGGTGTTCTTTACGCAGCTCATCCAAATGCGCTCAAGAAACTTGAAAAATAATCCAGTGTCCAGTTCTTTTTTCTTCCCAGATGATGTTTTGTGCAAGTGTTTACATGCAGCTTGAACTTTGATTTGTTTCCAGGATCATACACCTTATCCAAGTGATATTTGGCTGCAATTTCTTGCCTTAGGATGGGCAAGACAGAAGCTCTTAGTAGACGCAGTAGAGAATATCTGAAGCTTTCCTGTTGGTCAGGAGGATGTGGACTGGTACTAGTGCATGTCCTCTGTACGTGTTTATTTGGCATCATTCTGCCTCGCCTCAATTAGGGCTGACAACATGGAAACCAGCTCTCAAAATGCACACAATCAACTACAAATGAACAATCCAGGCACTTAAAAAAAGCTGCTGTTTACAGTTACACTTGCCTCAGTTATGCTAAAAAAACATCTTGAAGGATTTTGTCCTTATTAATGTTTCAAATTCAAATGTAATGGCTAAACAGCATTTATTCATACTTTTTTCCCTGTGAAAGTTAGGCTGCAGCACCAGTCTGTTAACCATAAATGTTTTGAGTGGGTTGGAGAATCTTAGTTGTATGGTGCTGTGCTCTGCTGCACTTTTTGGTGGTAAGATAAAATGGCCTGCTTGCTCTAGTCGGGAGCTAGCTCCTTTACTAGAAGCTACTACTGCATCACAGTACTACGTGTTTCCAGCTACCACTTAAAACATGTTTTATATACAGTAATATCTCTTTAGGGTGCTAATGGCACTTGTAAAAATTCCTCCTTCCCCCTTGAAAAGCATTTTGCAATACTCCTTCCCGAAACACCAATTTGCTTACTTACCTGTCAGCTGAACTCTAACTTTATAGCTATCTTCTGTTTGAAGTGAGTCAGTAGAGCACTTTGTTCTAATCTTCATTGTGTAGGATTTGGTAATGCCCAGGTCTTTAATTGTTCTGTGGAGTTTAGGTACATAACCCCCCAGTGCTTCTGCCACTCTAATTGTTAGCATTTGCATTGCTTTCTGTTTGAGCTGATGAGCTCCTAGTGTTTTTATCAGAGTTTCAAGAAATTGAAAAGAGTTCTGATGTGGTAGTGGTGTGTTATGTTCCTTACCTGAGTATTCCCCTCTTGTTTTGTGGTTAGCTGGCTCTTAGAGATGCACTTCTGAAAAAGAGAAAACAGCTGCTGAAATAAATGCTGGAAAGAGCTTCATCACCCTTGGAGAAGTTGCCCTGGAGATGCTGATTTGCACCCACCATCACCCTGGGGGAAAGGAGGACTGCGGTGCCTTACAGATTTAGCTCTGATCTGTTCGGAAATGCAAGTGGAACTCTTGCAAGCTGGTGGATATGCATCAATAGCACACAGGCCTTAATCCTTGGAGGGTTTTCATTTGTTTTTAAAGCATTCTAGGGAAGAAGGCAACTATATTTTTTTCATGTAATTTACTTACAGTGGGTTTTGTATATGTAAGTATTGAAATATGCAACTGTATGGTGAAAATTCTACTTGAGGCAATTAACAAC
This sequence comes from Euphonia xanthogaster, assembly GCA_034509185.1. Lineage (NCBI taxonomy): Eukaryota > Metazoa > Chordata > Aves > Passeriformes > Fringillidae > Euphonia > Euphonia xanthogaster. The sequence continues at coordinate 1,501,460 of JAYDZK010000202.1, read as the reverse complement.
TAAGCAACAGAAAGAAAAAAATGCTCTGGTCAGTCTGTAAAGTGTATGGCTATAGTGTCTGTGCCTGTCTTAGGGGAGTGACTGTACTGTTGTCTGAGCAGCTGGCTTTGACCAGTTTAATAATACCAAATTCAACTGTGATGCAGGTAAAATTAATTCAAGCGTTGTGGGAAAGAACTGTTCGTTATGGCTTACTAAGAAAAGAAAAATACAAGTAGTGTATTGGAGATGGGGCTTTTTGTTGCTATTTAAATACAGAAATAACATCATATACCAGAGAAGAAAGGAATGTTTTCCTATTGTGGTTGTGCCTTCTGGTGGGACTTGCCAGTGACTCTTGGCAAGTACATGGAAAAATCATGTGCGTGTCTGGACTCTTTGTTTAAGGTTGAACTTGTGCTTTAACCTTGACCTCTGTTGGGACCATTAATGGGTTCTTTGTACCTTCCCCAGCCACCTGTTTTATGGAGTTGATGAAATATGTATAACTTGAGAGACTTATTTATACCATCCTTTTTCAAAGTATGTTAGAATTGGATTTCTTTGTGGTGCAGAAACAGGTGCCACATGTACGGTACAATGGAAATGCATTTGCTGGGGTGCTTTTTTCCTTTCTTTTTAGGAAGCCAGATTAATGGTCATATCCCATGTGGCAATTGACTTAGCTTAGCTATTTGTTGAATATATATTTATAATAATTTTGATTATTTTATATGTTTTTTTCTTTGTTTTGTTATCACACTGCTTCATAGAGCAAAAAACCTTAGGCTGATGGGAGAGAAGGACAGAGTAGGGTTGTTTGTGGTTTTTGGTTTTTGGTTTTTTTTACTGCTCTCTATGTTTTATTCAAATTGTATGTTCCTTCTGAGGGAAGGGCTGGAATTGGTACTCAGCAGGGGAGGGCAGTAAGCTCTCAGGTGGAGGAGCCAGGTGTATGTGAGAGCTGGAGTGCTGTTGGGATGGAGTGTGGAGCAAGGACTGGAGCCAAAGGTAGAGGGAGGAGAAGGAAAGTACCATCTGTAAACCACAGTTGCACTGCTGGGGGGCGTTTTTTTCTGCTGAGCAGTTTCTTTTCTTGTGCATGTGTCCAGAAACTAATAACCTCTGACACTGAAAGAGTGGTAATTTTTTGCCCCCGCGGCTGGGGACAGCGGTCTAGTCTCCTCTCTTCCTGTTTCCCCCTTGTTTACAGCCTTGCTGTGTCAGCCAGCATGCTGACAGCTCTGCCAAGCGTGGCTTCGTCCCCGCTGCCCTTGGTGTGGAAGCGATGGTCGGGCCGGTTTTGATCGGAGTGGCCCAGCAGCAGCGCCGGGGCAATGCACACGTTACCCGGTGCCATGTACCTGCTGCTGTCTTCGCTGGGTCCCGTGTCTCACGGGACGAAGCGGGCGGGCGGGCCGTGACGCCTCGGGGCGGGCAGGGCCGGGGCGGGCCCTGCGGCGCGGGGAAGGGCGGGCTGGCCCCGGGGCGCCGCTGCCGCTCCATCCCGCGCCATGGGCTGCGGGCCGTGGGCGCTGCTGGCGCTGCTGTGCGGGGCAGCGGGGGCGGCGGCTCCCCTGCGCTGCAACGTGAGCCTGGAGAGCCCGGCCGAGCAGCGCTGGCTGCCCGTGCTGCGGCACTTCGAGCCCGCCTTCCTGCGCGCCGCCGTCCAGCGGATCATCGAGTGCGTGCGGCCGGCCGGGCGGGGAGGGGGGGACGAGCGGGGCAGCGCCGGGAGGGCTGGCGGAGCAGCGCTGGGGTGCAGCTTGTGAGCCGCCGGCCCGCTCTCGGCTGACCCCTCGGCTGTGCCTTGCAGCGAGAGGGTACCGAAATGGGTTCACCAGGTCATCCAGCCCATAGCAGCCGAACTGGAGCTTTTCATGCCGCAGCCCTTCGCGGGAGAGATTGCGGGCATATGCAAAGCACTGGGAATCAATCTCGGAGATGGAATCCTGCTCAACTTCGCCTACGAATCCACTGCGTAAGTGTTGAGTACTTACATGGTCTCGTTCAGGTGAGCGTACAGCTTCAGTTCAGCGTGGAAGAGTGCACGCGGTGGGTTGCTTGCTCTGTTGGTTCTGAGACTACTTGATCTGTTCCGCCGGAAGGTTTCCTTCTCTTTCGGCAGATGGAATGCTGAATGGAACGAGAAACGGTCATGTTATCTATTGGGAAGTACAACTACTATCTGTCATATTTTGTGTATGTGCATATGTATAAACATATTGTAATCCAAAAGTCATTTTTGCTGCTAATTTATGTCCATCCAAAAATAGAGATCATTTATGTTTGAAGGTGATGTAGTGTTCTCTGTCACTTAAAAATTGCCAAAAAGGAGGCTAGACTAATTAGGTGCTCTCTCATTAGTTTGAGATCAAGTCACTACTAAACTGCTTTCTGGATGGAAGTTCACAGTGGCTGTGTAATATCACTTAGCGATTTGAACAGTGGAAAATGACTGTAGTATGTTTATGGCAGCAAACAAAATCTTAGTGAGAAAATACTGAGTTACATTGTCTCTTTTTGCCCTAGAAACATGATGCAGGAGAATAATCAACACTTGGTGTTGCCTCTGGGGAGCCTAAAATATTTCTCCATATGCATTTTAGCAAATATCAAGGCATGTGGCTCCTTGTTTGCATTTGGATTTTTTTTCTTAATGTGTAGTTCTCAGTTTAGCATGCTTTTTAGTAAGGACTAATATTGAATATGGTATATTGAACTGCTGGCTCTTTTAGTGTTTCACAGAGGATACTTGCCATGCTTGGACCTGGTAAGGCCCATCAAATTCAGTTTCTTGACCTGGATACTAGAAAACCCCCATCATCTGGGAATAGACTACTTGTGTGAAGAACTGTTTACATTTGTGTTTTTGAGAGGCAGAGTTCTATGCATCACTGAAATGATCAACTCAAAACTACAGAGGAAATAAGTCAATTCCCTGCTAATGCAATAGACTCCACCCAAAAAAAAAAAGTGTTCTAATGAAACTGAACTTGTTACACAAGGTGTTAGAGCACTCTTCCTGTTCTAGAGGATAGTCTGTTATTGAAATGGCTGATACATGAACCACTTTTCTTCAGTTTTATTGCTGGGACTTAATCGTGAGTAGGTATGTTCAAATTAAAATTATGAACAGTCCAAATGGAACTTAAATCATCAGGAAGTGTGACACTTTATGGATGCTTTCAGATGTTAGCTCTTCATTATGGCTTACAGAAGTGAAATGAAATAATGGTTTTTCCCATGTGGTAGTGTTGCTTTCTGCTTGCCCTGTAGTTTCTGACCTGCTGTGGACTGTGGAGTGGTATTGGACTCCTCTTTGTCTAGTAACATCAATAAAACACTTAGCAGAGCATCCAACTCAATCACTACTGAGTTGTTGAGCTCCTGCAGCTAGAGTATTGCAAGCAATATTGTGCCTTCAGTCATTCCTTGCCCTGTTCTCTTTGCAGGTTCTGTACCAGCATTGTGGCTCAGGATGACAAAGGCAACATTTACCACGGTCGGAACCTGGATTATGATTTTGTTGATATATTGAGCAAGATCACACTGGATGTGCAGTTTATAAAGGATGGGCAGGTATGGTCTGGGGTTGGCATGGCTGGGTGGTGTTCTGTGAAGAAGGGGACAGCCCCATAGCTGCTTAGATGGGGGGTTTACTGTAGGAATGGGGTTTCCATCCCAAATCTAGTGGATTGTTAGACCAGCGCACTTAGACTTCAGCAGTGTGGGGTGAACGCTGATTTTCTTTCCTTTCTGGACATCCAGGTTATGGACTGGAAAAAGCAGAACAGTTTAATCTGGTATTGAAGACATGACTTATAAGAGATGCTGAAAGAAGGAAATGTCAAGATGCTAAAAAAGATATTAGGGAATATGGGAAAGAGATTGGTTTTGGTAGGAACTAATTCTAAAGGGCTTTTTTTTCTCTAGGCCTTGTGAATTTCTGTGACCACTAAGTGTTTTTAGACAAACATTTCCAAAAAGAATTAGGTCCTAGTGCAGTTTTGTGAGTCGGAATTTTTTTTAAATGTTCATTAGTCCATTTTGTAAACAGAAAAGTTATTGTTTGTTGCTTGGCGGTTTAACCTGATCAGAAGTCTTGTAGCTGTCAATGATCACAAACAACTGAAAAGCTGTCAATTACAGGCCTCTGAGTCACTTGACAGTTTCCTTGGCATGTTCCCTTGTAACTGGAGATGCAGTGTGCTATAGTAATGTAGGTATGGAAGCTCCAGAAAGAAGTACAGGCTGCAGGTTCCAAGTGTGTTCTGGAATGCTCAGCTGCTCTCCTTCCTGGTTTCAGGTTGCGTACCAAGGCACCACATTTCTTGGTTACGTTGGCTTATGGACTGGACAAAGCCCACACAAGTTCACCATCTCTGGAGATGAGCGAGGTAAAGGGAGTGTCTTCCACGGTAGATGCTGTGTGTTGTTTTTCTTGATTGTTGCCTGCCCTGGCCTTTTTCTGCCAGAGGGAGCAATGAGGTTAAGGTTGCCAAAAAGGATCTGAAGTGGAATGCCTTGACTCGCCCTCAGGGAGTGAAAGCACACATGCCTGGTTTTGGCCTGCTGGGTAGGGGAAGGTATTTGGCAGCGCTGTCACCTGAGCTGAAAGTGTCAAAGGATGGGGAAAGTCTTAGGAATGCTGTAAAAGATGTGGTCTGGTCAAGAGCCACCACTGGAGGTGGCAGAAGTGGGGGCTGAGATGGCAAGATGCAGTTTGGACAGTGAAGAAACTGTTCCTTTCCTGGTTGTGCTGTATTCCATGGTTGTTTGGCCTCATAAGACAGCTAGAAAGAGGGTGAAGATCTAGGGCAAAGGCAGCAGGCCTTGAGGGAATGCCGGGAGACACCGGAAGGGCAGTTAAGCAAGATCAGTAGTAGAGCAGAGTTGAGAGATGCTACTACTGAGAACTACAGCTTGTAGCAGTGGGGAAGGACACTGCCTTGTTCATCAGGGCTTCTTGCAGTTTGACAAGTCATGACAGTTATGTCCAGCTCCAAGCTTGGGAAGTTGTCTCCATTTCTTTACCCTTTATTCCTTTTAGGAAGCTGATACTGTGTTGTTCCTTATGAGGTGACTTTTAGAACTGGCAATAATGTCTTCTCAGAACCAACATCTAAAACGTTTGTTTTTCCCTTGTGATGGTGATAAGCACTTTTCTTTTTAATCTTGAACGATGTGTTCTTCAACTCCTTAGCTATGCAAACAATATTCACTGTGTTCCACCAGTACATTATCTCTGAGTAGGGATTCTGCTATGGAGCACTTGTGCCTCTTGCTTCCTGTTTGCTTTGCTAATGCTGCCTCGTTGGATTCACTAAATTCTTTCCATAGTTTACATGCACACTGCTTCTGATTCCAGAGTAGTTGGTTAATGCTTTCGAAACTGGGGTGTCATGGGCTGATGGTTACTGGGGCAAACTGCTTTTAGTTCAGCTTAAAGGCAACTGTTAGGTGTTTGAGTCTCTTGAAAGGTGTGATTGAGGAAAGCTTGCGTACCCAAGTCCTGTGTCTCTCCAGATGCTATATTCACACATGCTGCAGTTCTGTCCGTGGGCTGCTGGTGACTGCTTGCTGGTTTATCTGAAGTGAAAGCTGTTTTCAGTTCATTCCGAGTGAACTACAAATTGAGGGAAGTGAGAATAGGGCTCTTGGGGAAGCAGGATGACTAAATCAGGATCAGGGTCTATCAAGTGACAAGCAGACTGATTTTTCTTTTTTTTTTTTTTTTTTTTTGTGCTTTGCCAAGCGTGTTGAAGTAGTAACAAACTTGGCTTTGGTTTTTGCACTCTTATTCCCAGTAACACAAACACTATTGCTACCTCTTTTTTAGCTGTTTTATTATTTCTGTGAAATTATTCCTGTTCTAATATTTCGGTAAGATGAGTAATGAAGTGATTATTATCATTCCTGTCATGACAGGTCTGAGATGGTTTCTGCAAAGCAGGGGTGTTAATCCAGCTGCTGTGGCTGTTAGTTGGAATTATGTTGTCTATATATATTTCACCTGAAGGTTGTGCTCCTTGTTGGCTCTTTACACTTCTAAGTATAAAATGTTTGTTTAGTGCTGATAGGCCCCTACCCTCACTGTATATAAATTACATGTACAGTAATGTTTTTTCTCCCCAGATGGTGGTAGATGGTGGGAAAATGCTATAGCTGCTTTCCTCAATAGGAATTACCCGGTCAGCTGGCTTGTGCGAGATGTAAGTGCTCTGAGTTCATCTGACATTTCACACTTGTGCCACATTTGTCCTTAAACATCTAGTAAGTTAAAATCAGCGGCACAGAATCCATTTGGTAAGCAAATGGATTTCTCAGGAGAAACCAAGTGTGGACCCTGTGTTGACCAAAGAGGCAATTCTGGCCCTTTCGGAGGGCAACCTCTGGTGCCAAAGGTCCTGAAGGAGCTGTGCCAAGGCTTCCTTCCTAGGGAGTGTTTCAACTAGCTGTGACTTGTCATAACCAGTTAAGACAGCTGTACTCCTAGATGGTGAATACCTGTACCAGGGCTTATTTTATGCTGTTTTGTTATGTTACGTAAATATTTTCAAGTAGCACTTCAGAAAGTTAGCATTTTCGGAAAAGCTGGACTTCTATCTTTTGAAGATGTCCCAGTGTTTGTTCTTGTGCTTAACCTCACTGTCATGTCCTTTTTGTGTTAGACCCTGAGCCGAGCAGAGGACTTCCAGTCTGCTGTTCTCAGGCTGGCTGACATTCCCATCATTGCTGAGGTTTACTATATTGTGGGAGGAGTCTCACCCAAAGAAGGCATGGTCATAACGAGGAATAGAAGAGGGCCCGCAGATCTCTGGCCTCTTGATCCCTTAGGTGGAGCGTAAGTAGGAAAAAAACCACTTGGTTTTTGCTTCTCACGTTCCCTCTTGAGTGACTGGCTTAGTGGCACAGCTTCCTTGAGAGATCCAGGGCACCTCCTGGTCATGGTTACAGTAGGAGATGAGAGGTCACCAGCCCTGCTCCTGTGTTCCATAGTTCATGGTAAAGGCTGTTACAGCTACCAGCATGGGGCCCTTGGGCTTGCAGAAGCACAGGGAGTTGCCTTTTGAGGGAGTTCTCTCCTTTTGGCAATATAGGGATACTGACTGTTGGACTTGATGCATTACCTACTGAGTCACCTGTTGTTTGCTTATGTGCTTGTTGCAGGTGGTTCCGTGTGGAGACAAACTATGATCACTGGACTACCCCTCCTCCTTTTGATGATCGCAGGTAAGTTGATTGGAAGCTCTGTGGGGAGAGAAAATGTGTTTTGAAAGGGGCTCGAGGTATGGGCAGGTGTTTGCTCCTTGAGCAGGCAGCGCATTCAGCTCCTGTGAAGCTGCTCTGAAGGGAGTACATGTGGTGTAGAGCAGTACTCACAGATGAAAGGGTGTGAGACAGTGATTAGAGTCATGAGAAATTGCCAAGATAATGCTTAGGCCAAAAACTTACTCAGAAAGCAAAATTTAGTAGGAGGTAAATTACTTAGATGGACAGTGCCAAAGTACTGGATGGCACTAGGAAGGTGCTTACATGGAATTTTGAGGCTGTGTAGTGTGCAAAAAGGGATGGGCAGGTTGCTTCTTGGTATGTATTCAATGGAATAGTAACAGGAACCTCAACACTGTGAGATGAGATCCAGTCACACAGCTTGGGGTTATTTTAGACTAAAGCAGGCATTTCAGTGTCAAGGCCTTTAGTAAGAAGCTGTTTGTGTTGGTGCTTTGTAGTCTTTGGAACAGACGAGTGTGTTAAATTGATAATGTGTTGCTTTCCCACAGAACTGCAGCCATCAAAGCTCTCAATGCTACTGGACAGCAGAACATCAATTTTGATACACTCTTTAAGGTATTTCTCAAAATCTGTATCGTGAGTTTCTCTTGAAGTTCTTTCTTCAGGGAGTAAAAGCTGTGCTTCATTGTGGGGAGCAAGGTTTACTGAGCTGTCTCTAGGGGGGTTGGAGACTGAAAGTTGTTCAGAATGCTTCTGGACTCCTATTTAGGCATTTTTTAACAGCTGACCAATTCAGGTGCCAAGTGTGGGAGGTGATTCCCATCATCTTCGTGCAGTTTCTTATTTCAAGCACAGGCACTTAGACATGGTGACCTTTGGGAGTTGCAATGTCTTTCAGAGGGCTTTTTTGGAAGTACTTCAATAAAATGGTCTGATGTTCAAAAAAGGTGGCAAGTCCTTGACTTGATATTATTCCTTTCATAACTTCATCCTACTGCTGTTTCTAAGTAGCCATTTTCTTCCCTCTTTATCTTCCCCAAATGATAACTCTTCCAACTTTCTGTACAGGTGTTGTCAGTGAAGCCAGTCTTAAACAAGTAAGTATTAGATGGAGAGATGTTGATCTGTGCCTCCTGCTGTGCCTCAGGCCGCTTGAAAGTACACCACAAACTTCTTGAGGATCTTCCTTGTGTGTCTGAGTCCTGTGGTTTCCCAGCTTAGATTTTGGCTTGTGCTTGTGACCCTCTACTTCCACAACACCTTTGCTTTTGGGTCCACCCCTTCAGTTAGAGAACTGCACTTGTTTGGGCTCAGTCTGGTAATGGGAAATGACTTGGGAGAAGTGAAACAAATGACTCCTTTGGAGGAGCAGCTGGATGTCACACAGACTCCTTGGCCCACTTTTGGACATTTTGGGTTCGTGTTAATGCTGACAGCAGCTTTTTAATGTTCTGACAGAGGTCTGATTAATTTGTAATAAAGGAAGTGGGAAAAAGCTTTTAGATACAGTTTACTGGATTTCCAAGAGATGTATTTCAGTACACCATTCACCCGTGCTGTTCCAGAAATTGCACTTCTGCAAGTTATCATGTTATCAAGGTTTATTTTACATGGAGCTCAGTCATATTCTCTGCATCAGTCATTGTCATTGGAGCTGGCAATGGCTTCCTCTACCTTTCCTCTGCCTTGTCTATGTGCAGTAATGGGGAAAGGAAAAGATTAATCTCAGCTATGACATAGATACAGTATCAGTTGTTTAATACAGTTCCTCTCTTGTGCTCTGTGGGGGAAAGAACACTAAAAATTGATGCCAACAGTCTTTAATCAGTCTCTTTTCCTAATCCTTCTGTACCTAAGCAGAATATTTGTTTCTGTAAATACTTGTCCTGCTGCCTCTCTAGCTAGATGGATTCCCCCTCCTGCCTTGGGGATATCACTCACTTGCTCTGTTGCTCTTTCCCTGCCAGTAACACAGTGTACACCACAGTCATGAGTGCTGCGCTTCCGGACCGGTACCAGACGTGGATGAGAACTGGGGAGTGAAGAGGTGGAAGTGGCAGAGGTGTAAGTGCCATCTGTACTTACACAACCATGGCAGCTGCAGAGTCACTGAGGGACAAAGCTTTGCAGTGGCACTCTGACCCAGTGTGAATTCCTCATGCTGCTTGTTTATTGCCCTTGGATAAATGCCTTCCTTTGGTGTTTTAGGGGGAGTTAAATACTGACTCTCTTACTGAAACGTTGGAGAGTATCTTAGGGTTTTGATCAGAGGGGAAGGGATGGAAACTGCAACCTAAAGGTAGAGGTTGCCTCTGGGCATGTTTTGCCTGTTTTTACCAGCCCCACTATGGAACTTGCTTCTTGTCAGATGGATGATAACAGGAAGCCCTGCCAGAGGGAACTGAATCCCAGCAGGAGGGGGTGGTGCACTTGGCACTAAGAAAAAATGAACTTGGTTGGTAATGGCTGCTCACCAGTGACTGCATGTGAGCAGCATCCTTTGGGGGCTTTGTCCTCTGAATGGACAGAATAAGTTCAAGTTCTTGAGCTCACAAGGTGCCTCGTGGGACAGCTTCAGAGAGATATTATGAGAATTTCTATGCCAAGAAACTGGTTGCATGGCCTTGGTGAGAGCACAAGAAGCTGTATTCCAGTTTAAAGAGGTTTTAAAAAATACTATTGCTATTCTATTTGTAGCAGTTCTGTCAGATCTGATTTTAGCAAGAATAATTCTTTCTAGCGATTGTGTAGAACTTGTTTTTCACTTAACTCTGGACTAACCTGTGCTCTCTTGCCTGTTTTTCTAGTTCAACACAGTGAGTGAGAAGCTGAAGCCGTGCAAGACTAACATATGCTTTTAAAATCAATCCTGGAAGCAGTTACAGTGGCTTGGGCTCATGAACGATGTGAACCATTCAGGAAACAGTAATTTGTTAACTCTTCCAAGTGTTGCAGGTGATCCTGTTTATGACCTGTAATGGAAGTTAGGAATTTCTTGTAATTTAATTGATGCTCTAGTAAATGTTGATGGGTAAAAACGGCTTGTATTGGTTTTGGTATGAGTTGTGCAACTGCACTGTACTTCTGTGCTGACTAATAAAGATGTTTTGTGATTTACATAGCTGGAAAGTCTGAAATAATTAAATAAAAATATTCAGCTGATAGCTTGATGTATGAAGGTGTGTGGGGTTACTTGTAGGTCCTCATCCTTTTCCCTCATCTATGAGGAGTTGTTGATCCTGGGCCTAGCAGGGGCAGATGCAGCTGTCAGCAGCATTCACAGCTGTAGACTACAGCAATCAGGAGCTGTTTCAGGAATTGTGGTCATGCACTTGACTCCTTGGTAGATGAGAGGAGGTGGTGTTGGGTAGCAGTGAGGTTAAAAAAGGGTTGCATTGGTTTTTGTGCATGCAGCTCAAGTTAGCTGCAGTAAAAGCTAACATCTTTTACAGTGCAGAGCAGTGGAGCTTTTGTCAGGCTGTGCTGTGACTGTATATTGAGTTTAGACGCTTAAGTGCACTCCAGACATACTGAGGGATTTGAAGAGTCAAGGTCAGTGGATACCTTCAAGTAAAGGCTGAAAGCATCCTTCTTCACTGGATAAAATGTCACCTGTGTGAAGGTGACAGCACCACTTGCAGATCCACGCCATGCTGGCTGTGGTGGGTGTGCTCTGGTTATGCAAACTGCTCTTGAGAGCTCATTCTGGAGCTGAGGGCCCTTTATCTTCTTGTGCTGAGTCTCCTAACCTGCTTACCTGCATCCTCTTCTCTTGCCTGGATAAAAGTGCTGCAAGCTTTGCCTTGACCCAGTTTAGACAGTGATGGACAGCAGCCAGATGATAAATCTGAAGAAGAGTTCCTGGAGTCAAATTTTAAAATGCTCACTCTCTTTGATATTCCAGAATGCCATTGCTTTAATTCAGAGCAGGCACTGATTTGTGATCCCACCAGGTTTTCTTTACATAACAGCTGCAGGATCCTTACAGGTGTGGCTTTGTGTAGTCATCCTGACCTCTGCAGCATTAGGCTGATGATCCTCTGGCAGGGGTGTGCCCAGATGCTCTGGTATATAAATGTGGCCCCATGTTTCTTTCAATGTGTACAAACAATCTGGAATGTCTAAGTTGTTAGTACCTAGGCATATTCAAGAAGAAATTTGCTTCCACTGTTGTGTTGGTGGCTTGGCAGCTGTTTGGGGTTATGAGGTTTAACCAAGTGAGGAATGTAGATTTTTTTTTTCCCTTGTTAATTACTTTCTTGAAAGCCTTGCATTTTCTGTGGTAACCAACACTCCAAGAGGCTGACTGCCAACAAAATAAAGCCTTTCTGCCACCTTGAGTGCTTTTCTGCTAACCCACAGGATATATAACTTCCTGGTTTTTGTTTAATGACAAGGTAAAAATATAAATACTAATCAACTGCTGAGTGATAAATTTTACAACTTAGATGTTTAACCTGTGAGTAGCTGAGGTACTTGTGATAAGAATTGAAGTTTCATAACAATGCAGAGATGCGATGGTTAATACCTAAAACAAAACCATCTTAATGCTGGAAACATTAAAATGTAGCAGTGACTGGGGATTTTTGGTAGGTTTGGATGTTTGGTGAGAGTTTTGGCCGAGAAAGACTGGACCAAAATATCCTGAAAGTATTTCTTTTGCCTGGTATTCTATGATTTTGTTGACATTGCTTTTTCAAAAGAAGAAGAGGATCATTTATAGGTATTTGAATAGCTTGCTGGTCATATTTCTGTATGAGATTTCATCTGCTCTGTGTGTACACTTTTTAAAGACTGAAAAGAGCAATGATTTTCCTGCTTTCTCAAGCCCTGGAATTGTGAAGTAATAAAATGAGGTAATTTATCCTTGCTTTTTCCCCATCCCTTCCTTTCTGCACTAGAGATTCCCTAGGTACAAAGCAGCAAGTACGTTTTCAGCCCAACACAAATAAGGGTGAAACCTTGAATTACTTTTCCTCCAGGAGCTTGCAATTAGCAGAGGGCAGCTTGCAAGTGTGTAAGAGCTGACTCCTAGGATGAGAGAGGCCAACATGCTGTGTTTCTCATTCATAATCCCTTGAGTAATCCTAATCCAGTCGAGATCTGTAGCCTTTATTAAGTATCACGTGGTAGAGGATTCTTCAGTCTGTTCATAACTGGGCAGTAGATAAATCCAAGTGTCTGCACCAGCTCTGGGTAGCACATGCACAGAGACATGGCCTGTTGTGCTGCCTGCCCAAGGGAGCACCTCACTTTATTATTTGCATTCTGAGGAGGAGATTTTGCATCTGTAACTAAAAAAAGAGCATCAGAAACAATCCATCATTTGGGTACTGAACACAACCAAAATTTATCAAGTGGAGAGCTTCAGTTGTATTTGTCTCAACAAATCCATATCTTAGGAGTTGGCAAGGTAAGTTGCATTTTTCTTTTTAATTCTTTGCAACAGGGTTCTGCATTCAGAAATGGCTTATAGTTTAAGGTAAAATATCCTTTTTGTGTGCCAAGGTGTATAAAACTGTGTTTGGGAGTTTGGTATCTGTAATTGCCCTTTTTGGCACTGCATTAACTGTGTGGTTGTGTGTCTGAAATAAAACACACTTCACCACCTTGCTTGCATTTACGAGTGGTGCCGGGTCTGATGTGCATGTGGGCCATATGTAGGTATTTACTCTGAGGCAAGGTGGGATCATCACTTTCCCTAGTGCCAGCAAGCATTTTTATCCTTGGGAGAAGTATTTGGTTGGTTTTAAAATAATCTGTAGCTCTTAAACTCTTCCTGCTGTTCTTTTAGCAGAACTTAAAATTTGTTTCCCTCCAACATCTCTTTTTAGGTTTTTTCCCTAGTGAACTTTCTAGTCCATGTCCTGCCATTTTCTGCTTGCCTGTTCCCTCCATTGCTGGAATGTCTATAAAACTGTCAGGTTAGTGGGCATCCTGTTCATGATATGTGAAATGTCACCTTTCCTAGGAGCAGGCTGCACATTAGCTGAGTTATTGCTGGCAGGTCTTGTGGGATGAGCACCGCATTCTGTGAAGATCTATGAGGTGCACAATTTCCCAGTGTGTTGGATTTGGTTCAGAATGCTGTCACTTGCTTTGGTTTTGGAGAAGCTAACATAATTAGGCTAAGCCAGGAAATGTACCTAGGCTTTTGTTGTTTGTGTTTTGGGGTGATTGACTCAAGTGGATTTGTGCAAGGTTTTCTTGCCCGAATTTCGTGGGGTACCAGGTGGTGTTATTGAGCAAGTCCTCTGTTTGTGTTCGAAGAATTGCAAGAAGTGTGTCACCCAGTGGCTCAGGAAGTGCATGGATTCTGGCTGCTATGTCCCTCTCCTGCCTGTGAAACATAACCTCTTATGGTTAGGGAATGTATGTATTCTGTGTGTGTGTGGCCTTCTCCTGAGGCCCTGAACTTGGTGTTCCACTGGTCGTCTGTGTCCATGTGGGGCTCTCGAGTCCGTGCCTTTTTCGTGGTGGTTTAAGGGTGTGCAGAGGCTTTTGTCACCTGGCATTCCAGAGTGTGGGTGCCTGCTGGCAGGTGCTCTGTGCCATGGCACGGGCCAGGGACAGCCCTGTGCGAAGGAGGTGTGAGCAAAGTCTCAGAGGCCTCCTGATTGCAGCAGAGAGAAGGAAGTATTTCTGCAGGAGAGGAGTGGCAGCAAAGAGCACGATGAGGAAGGAGTGCTTGGTAGTTGGCTGTTTCCTGGATGGAACATGTTTCTCACCTGGAAGTTAATACAACCTGCACCTGAAGTGGTGCTGCTGCTCAGTTCATCCACTCTTTGAGGCTGTGCCTTGATGGGTTTCTGTTCCTCTTCAATTTCTTAGGTGCAGAAATTTAGGAAGGGAAGGGTGCATGTTACTTGTTGGGTGGATGAGGAAGGATCCAAGGTGCTGAGCAGTTGGACTGGTTTTGTTTCTTCCTCAGTCCTTCCAGCCTTGGAACAGGTTTGATTCCAATGGAGCCTGATTTATTCCTGTGCACTCCTCTGCTCAGGTTGTGGCCCTGACAAAAATCTGAGGGCAACAAATGAAGAAGTTTATGGCTCAGCAACTGCTTGGGAGGGACCTGTTGATAAACCTTTTTATGATATGATAATTAGGGCACACTAACACTAGGCCATCCCTTGCTATGGATGGCAAAAATGTGTTTAAAGTAGGGCTGCCCAAATAATGCCCGTTTGTTTTGCAGAGAGAAGGAAATAAGAGAGAAATTGTTGCCAAAGGTGACCTCAACTGCAAGGTCAGATTTTAACAAAGCAGGCAGGTGGTACCCCTGAACACAACCTCAGCAGGCAAAGTACTGAACACCATACTTGAGTGTTTGCTTCAAGTTTGTTCTTCATTGTTTTACAAGTTACCTGGAAGTGTTTTAGTTCCTGGGGAAGGGGCCAATGCAGAATTAATGATTTTTATCATTGCTTCTCTGGAAACCTAAAACTTGCTGAAATCCTCAGATCTCTGTTATTAAGTGAAGTTTTTGTTTGTATAGGCCAGATGGGCCTATGCTCAGAAGTTCCAAACTTCTTCCTGAACTCTGATTTTCCTGGTACAGGAGGTTACAAACAAGAGCTATAACTGGTGAGTTTTGTGTGCTATTGTCCCTTGGAGTAGTTAATAATTTGGAAAGCTGTCAGAGTGCCTGCATTGCTTGAGCACAAAGAAGGTAAGGTACTAGGTAAAACTGGGTGTCATTTAGCAGTGATTTCAGGCAATTAGTGCCATTGATAGTAAATGACACTGCTAGAATTAAACAAGAGTGTAGGTGTTCTGCTGAGAGCACTGCCATGTACCCTGTTGTGTCTCCTGCTTGTGGCATTGTGAGGATGCCCTTGTACAGCTGGCCATCCTGGGCAAGGGAGAGAGAGTTGCAGCCCTTGCTGTGCTTTAGAACCTCTGGGTGCTGTGGTGTGGCTGAGCAGGGCTCACCTTCCTGAGCCCACGTGGCTCGCTCACCTTACACAACACCGGACGTGCTCCTTCAATTAGCCTTTGTGCAGATTTGAGCTATTTTGAGAGGAAAGATGTGGGTTAGGTGGAAAGAGATTGAAGGAGACAAAAGGATTGCAGGAAGTGAGGAAAGGAGGACTTTTCCTTCTCCTGGGCAGTGGTGCCTCTGTAGTTACTCTGTCCTGACCCTTCAAAATACTTTGACCTGTGTTCTCCTGCCAACACCAGTCTTAACATTTTTACAAGTGTTTATTTCTTTCCCTCAATTTCTCAGCTTTGTCTTCAGGGGAAAATAAACATCTGTTGAATTCTTCAGTGATACAGCCTGGGGCCGCTTTGGCAGTGACTATTTATTTTCCAGAGGAAAAATGTCTGTGAATGACATTCTGGTTACCCTCAAAGTGAGAGACTTCAGAGTTTGACCTAATCTTGCATTAAGATCTGTTTACCCTGACCAGAGCTTCCACAGCAATGAGCTTACTGAAGTCTGGGTGTCTGTCCTTTTATACTGGCAATGGATGGCATAATACACTCCCACACTCAAGCAGATTGTAGAGAATGAAGGCAAGCACTGCTTGACAAAGCTGGTTATTTTCTTCTGATAGCTAATTGCTATTTTGTGGTGCTAGTTGTGGTTAGATTAAATATCAGGTTTGTGTTCGTCCCTCATCATGAGCTATACTTTACAGGGGACTGTGTGAATATTTGTCTGCACTACAGAATGTTTGTCTACACATACTGCTTCTCAATGACTTTTTTATAGCACTTGATCAGTATTGAAAAGCTCTGTATATATTTGCCAAACAATCACAGTACATATTTTTATGCAAGTAGCTAAAGGTGCTGAACTGATTCCTGTTTATAAAGCTCACTTGAAATGTGAAGCACTGAGACAGAGATCCTCATCTGAATGTCTGGGAGTAGCTGCAGAAACCTCCTAGTGGAAAATGTACTTGGGCATAAGAGAGGCCATCTGATCGTTGATATTGACTGTTAATATATTTAATTGTAGGTTCTTGGCACTGTGGAACATGTTGAAGCTGTTTTGGTTCTGACCAAATGGTCTTCCCTGCATCTCTTTTGTGCTTTTGGTGACACTGGGCCATTCTGCAACGTTGGAATATTGGTTGGAGAACATGGGATCTGGTAGTTCTGTAAATGTCCAGTACAAGTACTCCCTGCAGAAGTCTGAAAATGGTGAGTGATCTTAACCTGTTTTCTCCTGCATGTGCTGTTGGGAGATTGCATTGAATGTGTTACTCCTCTGGGTTTTCTTCATAGCGTTGAAGTGAGGTTCTGTCTCTCTCTATCCTGTGACAAGAATTCTCAGGTGTCAGGCAGAAGATGACAGGCTTGAGGAAATAACAGCTATTTAGACGAGGAGTGGGTTAAAATCCACTGAAGCCTAACCAGAGAAGAAAGCTACAGTTAGCACCAACACTTGCTGGGTAATGCAGGTGTTGTGTCTGCTGACAGTGAGATGTCACCCTGCTGCTTCTCCTGGATTATTTTCCAAGGCTCTTACTAGTGCAGCCAAAATAAATGTAGTTATGAAGAAGGTGGGATGGTGTGGCTATGAAAAGCTGTCAAGCAAAAAGTGTGCATTTGGTCTAATTACATCAGCACAGTGCTCCTAATCTCTGCTAATAATCCAGACTTGTCTAAGGCTCTCAAAATTGTGCTGATTTATTTTTTTAAGCCCTCTAACGGTATTAATTTTGTGGGTGTGTGCCTGTGTCTGCTGCAGAGCAAAGGGAGTTGATGAGGAAGACCTTAGATATAAGGAAGAGTTCAAAAGTAAATAAGCAGTCTTGTCTTTGTTTGAATCATGCAGCCATGAGCACTGCCAGAACAGCAGGATGGGGCAAACTGTTTGCAAGTGTTTGGAGAAGAAAATAAGGATTGAAAATAGGGATAAGGCTGTGACTCACACTTTTGCTTGCTACCATCCACTACTGAAAAACTCTTTTTATTTAAGTTAGACTTACCTGTCACCCGCAGCACCAGAGGTCCATGGACTTTGCTAACAGGGTTAAGATGAGCAAGTGTAACACAGCACTAGTTACTTATTTGAGACCTTGTATTACATCTGATAGCTCAGCAACGTTTCCCACAGCAGTAAAGCCTCTCTGAATTTGCAGCTTTTGGCTCCCAACATGCTTCAGATTTGGCCATTTGCAGCAGGGCAGCTGCTTAGGATCTTCTGCCCAAATGCAGCATGTCATATGTCATCCCAGTCTCCCCAGTCCAAGGTCTGAAGGCTGTTTTCCAAGGGCAGTGTAGGAGCAGAGCTGTTCTACTGGCCCTGCCTTGGAGTGTAGTCTGGTTTGAGTGCTGCCACTTAGCTATGCTTTCAGCAGCTTATATGATACATGGTTTGGATCATCATAGAATGTGGATAAATCTTTCTTTTCTCTGTTGATTTTTTTTTTCCCCAAAACGATACAAACACTGCCAGATATAACTTACCCAGGTAAACTGCTAAATTAGAATACCTGGCTTTTGCACAGTCAGTCTCCATAAAAGCAGAGTCAAACCCAGTGCCTTGCTTATCTGGGGCTGAAATGCTGTTGATGGTGGTATTTATGTTAACTGTGCACATGATAACATGTCTTTCATTGGTTTAAGTTTTTACTGTTTCAAAGGTTTTGGTTTTCATTGGTATGTGCGGACTTATCACAAGGAATTTTTTCCAAGCCCAGCAGATCAGTTAGCATTTTCTCAGCAAGAGAGAAGGCAAAGAATACAGAAGTTATTCCTGAGTTAAGGCTTACCAAATCTTGTCTTCTTACCCACAACTTCAGGGTATCTCACACCCCTGCTGAACAGCAGCTGTAGATCTTCCTTTTTTGTGCTCTGCAATTGCCAGTGCTGAAAGAGAGTCATGATTTAAAAGTATTATTATTTTGAATATATAATCCATTGAGATACCTTCTTTAGGGAAAGGTCGCTGTTTCTTGCTGAAGTACCTGGAGGGCCATTTGTTCTGTAATTAATGCAAGCTGATGGAATTAATATGATTTCTTTATCTCTTGCCAGTGTATAGCAGCCTTTGGGAAGGGGTGAGGGATTTTCCTGTTTTTAATGAAGATTTTCCACACTTCCCATTGCTCTCCCTACTTTGGTGAATGTGGCAGGGGAATACACTTTGTGCAGCAGGCCTAGTTCCCTACCTCTGTTGTTTCCCTTGGATTTTGAAGCCAGCTTGTGGATACAGCAGTCATCCCTTTCCCCCCTCAGCTAAAGACAACAGAGAAGCAGTATTAGAAGATGTTGTAAGCATAGGAATCACAAGTGGGGCTCCAGAAAGGAACAGGAAGGGATGCAGTGTAATCCAAAGAGAGATGCCAAGTAGCCGAGCTGGTCCAAGTGGGACCAAGGACAGCTAAGGAGGATGAGAGATTCTAGAGGTTAAATTTTGGGGCAGAACTTGGGAAAGGAGAAGTGAAACTGCACCAATGTGCTTCACTTGAAATATGTACTCACCCCACGTGAAATAATTTTTGAAGGGAACACACTGGAATTGGGAGAATACAGAGGCTGTGTTTAAAAGATCAAAGGGCAGATACCTGTAATTGGGTGGCAAGCATCTGGTGTCAGCACTGGCTGTGGCTTGAGCCTCAAACAGGTACCTGGAAATTCTGGCATCTTGTTCATCCTGTGCCATTAACGGCCAAAGTTCTGCCTCCCCTTTTTCACTGTGGGGGTAGTTTTGTCTTTATTTTATTGTAAGGTAATGGTATGTTGATATTTAAGCTACTATAGAGTCCTTCTACAGTTTTTCTGTAACTGTGAAAGCTGGGGTATTTATTTGGCATAAAGAGAGGTAGAAAACCTCTGTATTTTCAAGGCTCTAGAAGGAACCTTGGTATCCTGTCTTCCCCCACCTCTTTGCATGGCCTCAGTTAAATTTCTTGTTTCCTGAAGACCTGGCACCTAAAGATGGTAAGAGGGATATAAAAATAATCAAGGTAGGGAGAAAGGGAGGATGTTGTCTAATAATATAGAAGAACATGTTAGGGCTTACAGGCCTTAATAATTTGTTGTTAACACTGGTGCTGAAGGCACCAGCAGCAATGGTTGGAAGTGCTTCAGAGTTCTCTGGGCAGGCAGGGTCCGGTCAACCTCTTGCAAGAAAGAAGGCAAAAAGAAGAGGGGTTTTTTTGCCTTTAGGCACAAGAATACACTTCCTAGTAACTTTTTCCTGAAAAGGAAAGGTTCTCTTTTCAGGGGTGGGGAAGGAGTTGCTGCAGGTGCCTCAGCTGCAGGCAGTGCCGCTCAGCAGCTTGGTTCTGTTCTTGTGCCCCAGCTTTCAAGGCAGCTGTCCTGATCCAGCAGTGGTATCGGCGCCACGTGGCTCGGCTGGAAATGCGCCGCCGCTGCACCTGGAGAATCTTTCAATCCATTGAGTATTCCTGCGAGCAGGATCAGATCAAGGTATGGTGTTGAGGAAAAGAGCAGGTAGGAAAACACATAGGAAGGTGGTTTCTGTGCCAGACTTGGCCTTTCTGGCTGCTGGCTGGTAACCCTCTAAGTGCTTCAGTGGGCCAGGGACTGGGTTTCCTGCCCCTTTTTCACTTATTGATTCCCTGCCTGCATGTGTTGCATAAAACACAAAGCAATGAACCTCAAAAGCAAGCCCTAAGAGCCATTTAACAGGGCTTTTCTGGAGTCTGAACACAACAGGCAAGTCTATTTGGTTTGTTATGTTTTAACTTTGATTAAAATTCTCTTACATGGCTGCTTTGCTCTGAGGGAGAGGAAGGGCTCATAGTGTACTTGTGCCTGTGGCTGAAGGTAAAGCCACTGTTTTGACTTCATCTCAAGAAAGTCAAAACTTAAATTGGTACAATGAGAGTTGCTGTACGTACCCGACAGCATGAGGAGGGCAGAGGTACAACCTGCAGAAAGATGATTATGGTAGGTTGCTACTCAGTTGAATTTCATTCTGGGGTGAATGATGGGCTCTCCCTCTTCCTGCAGCTTCACAACTTCTTCAGTTACCTCATGGACCAGTTCACACCAAGCAGCAGCAAAGAGAGTAAGTTTGTGTGCTCCTTGTAGATGTGGCACCAGCAGCTCTGAAGGCTGAACCCTGTGTATAATTCATTGCCCAGTGTTGGGCAATCTTCAGGATGACACATGTGGCCGAGTCTCAAGACTGATGGCATCAGGATTAGAGAGTGAATTGGAGGCTTTGAGCTGCGTAAAGGATGTGGGGCAATTCCTGCTCTTAGGAGCTGGAAGGAGGCATAAAGGTTCAGTATGTTTCCACAGATTGACAGAATGGTGCACAGTGCACATGGGAATTTGTCTCTGCAGCCTTTCCCCCACTGCAAGGTTTGTAGCAGTGCCAAGCAGTACCCAGTATCCATGGCTGCAATGGCTCCTGAGTGCCAGCCTAACTAAACAGCTCTTCTGTAGCAAATTACTAGGATGGTACCTGGAGCCAATTAACTACTTTTTGTCTGTTTCTCTTTTTTTTTTCTATTTTCTTTTTTTAATCAACCCCACTAATCTGCTGTCCAGGGGATTTTATCAGTCGCATGTTCATAAGTGGGGAAAGTTACAAAGAGGCAGAGCTGGAAAAATACTGTGACTATGAATCCATAGAGGTGCCGGACTCCTACACCGGACCCCACCTGTCTTTCCCACTCCTCCCTGACCATGCCACGGCCTTGCTGGAAGCTTTCCAACAGAAACAAGTAAGGATCCCAAAAAGGTACCATGCTCTCCCTTTTTCTGAACAGGGGTCTAGGATAGATAATTTGGTCTTAACTTTCTTACCAAGCTCAGTTGCCTGGAGTATAACAAGCTGGCTGGCTGTCAAACAAAATCGGGCTGGAAACTATATGGTATTTCCTTATGCCATAGAAATGTTCTTCCTGAAAACATACTCCTGACAAAACTGAACACTTTATGTAGGGGTGTACCAATATTAACCTGAATTTCATTTTTAAAGGAAAAAATCAGCACCAGCTCATGTTGAGACTTTTCATCATTTTTTGTTCTGATTTCTCCATCTGCAAATAAGTATAGGATGTCCCAGAGGAAAACAGCTAATTACAATGTTTTGTGCTATGCAACTTGGACTCTGGTTTAAATTGTCAGTTGTGAGTTTTTTGATGAGGAAGCTGAGTACCACTCCAGAACTAACAAGACAAGCCCTCATACAACTGCAGTGTTTTGCTGCCATCCCTCAGCTGATGTGCTGAACTGCAAAATAGGCCAAAACATCCATTCTCCAAGGAGAATTTCTAAGCCAAAGTTGTCTGATGTCCCTGCTGTATTAAATGCCTACACCCTGGCTTTGAGCATATCTATCACTGCAGGACACGTGGAAACTCACAGACAGGTTCAATGTGGAAAAGCTAAGAAAGATCTAGAGAGCAACTTTCTTACCTGTGATATTGGACTGGAATTTCTGCTGCTCCTGGAGGTGCTGTGGCCTAGTGGGTGTAGCCTTGTCCACAAGGTGCTGAGGCTTTAGGGTTGCCTTGCCAGCCCTCTCAGTGCTGAGGCTGGGCTGCCACTTGCAAGTGTCTGCCATCCTGCTGTTTCCCAATATGTCACTCATCATGTTTGTAAGCCCATAGGTCAGCACAGACTGCCATCCCAGGGAGAATTTCTGCCATCCAGGCTATCCTGGTGGAGTCTTTACAGCCACAGTGGTGCTGCTCAGAGGCTGCTGATTTCCTGCTTTAATCCCTTTACTTTTTCCTAGTAGCAGCTCCATGCTCGCTATGTCTTAAATCTCCTGCATGAGACCAGGAAGCACCTCAAGCAGTTGCCAAACATCAGCCACGTCTCCACCTGCTACAGCGAGGAGGTCACTGTGTGTGGTGGGTCCCTTGCAGCCTTCAGGGTGGAATGCTCCTATGGGAGGGTGGGGCAGAGAGAAAATGATAGCAAGAGTGCCATGCCCCCCTCTGTACTGTAAGTGGAACACAATGCTCTCTATAAGCAAGTGTGTGGTCCCTTGAGAGGCAGCTGGATCTGTCTGAAATACCCAGGTGGTCTTTTTTCTCTCACCCCAAACTTGGAGTTGTTTTATTAAACCACAGAAACCCCATCCAGCTGAGGACTGGTCACAAAACTTGGTAGTGGTCTGACCTGTTGTGTAGTCTGGGATTATCTAAACAACAGAATCCTGTAGCTTTTCTGAGTCAGCACCAGTGCATGCATGCAGATCCAGAATGTTAATGCCTCTTTGCGTCCCATAAGTACATTTGAGCCAAAGCTTTTCACTTTTTTCCTACTCTAATGTCAAAATGTTGAGATATTACTGAAAAATACATAGCACATACTTTTGCATGCAGTCAGCCTCTGGAAAACAAACCTCTTTCTCCAATATTATGTTAAATGAGAATTAGATTGTAGTTTTGAATGCTAAGCTTTCTCCCACATAATGAGAATCTTGTGCCAGGCTGTGCCATCACAAGTGATAAATGAACAGAGCTTCTAAATCAGTCTTCAGCAGATGGTGTAGGTTTTTTTTTTACTGTCCTTCTCAGACTTCAGCTCAAGCCTTACATCATGTCCTTTTCCTCTAGGCTTGCACTTCCCAGAGTATTTCTGTGGTGATTCATTTATAAAGGACATAGTTGGTAGCAAGTTATGTGTTCATGTTTTTTTAAAGTTCAAGGTAAATATATTGTGATGCATCTCTTTGTGCCTGTCAGGAGACTTACACGGCCAGCTGGATGACCTGTTCCTCATCTTTTACAAGGTAGGCACCAAATTTGGAGAGGGAGGCTGTTGACAAGTGTTTGCAAAATTGGCCCATTCATGTCTAATTCTCCAAGTCAATTGGATTGGTTTTAAATGGCTTCACAAATCAGTAGCTTATTCCCTTGCTGACTGGAAAATCTGATATCCATGTCCATTTTATTAGTGCCAATGGGTGTTTTTCTAGTGCTGATACCAATGACAACTCTTTGTGACTGCCAGCTTCAATGCTGGGGCCCACAGGACAAAGATGTGCAAGGATCTGTTGTAGTCTGGGACAGGAGTGAGAGGCTGCAGCTGGGGGGTGGGCATATGGAAGCTGCCTCTCGGGTGACGTCTGCCTGCTCCTTGTTTTCACAGAATGGCCTTCCTTCCCCTTCCAAGTCCTACGTGTTCAATGGGGACTTTGTAGACAGAGGCAAGCAGTCCCTTGAGATCCTTGTTATCCTCTTTACCTTCCTCCTGATCTATCCCAAGGAGGTTCATCTCAACCGTGGGAACCACGAGGACCACATGGTGAACTTACGGTACGGCTTCTGTGCAGGGCTGAGCACCGTGTCGAGGGCCTTGTGCAAAATCCCACTGAGCTTCCTTTCTCCTGTTCCTTTAGCTATGGTTTCACCAAGGAAGTGATGCAGAAATACAAGGTAGGCCTATGTTTGTGTCTCCTTTACCATGGGAGATGTGCCCTTAGAAGACTTTATCTCTTTTTTCTTTCTCTCAGGTGCACGGCAAGAAAATCTTGAGGATGTTTCAGAATGTCTTCTGCTGGCTGCCCCTGGCCACCCTGATTGATCAGAAAGTCCTCATTATTCACGGGGGCATCTCTGACACCACTGACTTGGACATGCTTGAGAAAATTCCAAGGGAAAAAGTAGGTTTTATTTCCCAGTTATTGCGAGAGACAACAGTGTTGCTGATTTGCGGTGAGAAGCTCATTTCTATATGCCAGCTTAGCTCTTGACAAGACAAATCTAACAGATGGTGTTCCTAGACATGGCTGTGTTTAGGTCTAGGCTTTGGTTTGGTAGTGTGCATGCAGGAGCTGTGAAGGGATGAAGCACTGTTGGGTTCTGGGATGTGTGCTGGTGCTGAAGTAAAAACAGAGTGATGATGAGACATTGTCTCACAGTTCCTTAGCCTGTTTTTACCCCCTAGATTTCCAGAAGGAGTTTGGTAAATCATTTAACTTGTTTCTGCCTCACTCACTCAGTTGGGAAATACCCCTTTCCTTCTCCAAATAAAATCACAACTCTTGCATTAGTCATTAATGCTTCTTTGCTCTGCTGCATAATTCCCATTGCTGATGAAATCTGTGTGCAGGGAACGAATGAGGAAGAATGAGATCTGATGGGTGTGAGGCCCAGCTGCAAACCCAGGATGGCTTGTCTGAGAGGATGGCACTAGCGGTTCCCCATAGTCAAGCAGCAGTTGATGGCAAGAAGGGATTTGAGTTTGGAGGCTTAGATCACTTGAAGTTTGCCAATGGAAGACGTTAGAGCTGGAGGTCTGGGTTTCATGCTGTGTTATCAGCTCCGTTTCTCTCATATCTTTCAGTTTATTTCTGTGTTAAGGCTGAAGAAAAGAAAGGAATCGAGTAGAAAACCACAAATCCAGGCCATAAATGGGGAGAGCGAATCAGGCACTGATGCTGCAGGGGATGAGGCAGCTCCCAGGTTATCTCTGCAGCCCCAGCCAGCCCAGGCTCCCAGCACAGCCAACAGGCTGGAGTTCTCCAGGTGGCTCCGGCAGACGGTGCAGGAGCAAATAGACACGTGCCGCCGGCTAGTGGACATCAGCGAGTCAGAGCCAGAGGAGCTCACCTATTCCAGCATGGTCTCCTTGAAGGATGCGGATGAGCCGTGCTGGACGTGCCAGGAGGAGTGGAAGCAGGTGAGGAGTTTCAGCAGGGTCCTGAGCTGGATGTGCTGTGGGTGCCTCCTGCAGCAGTTGGTCATTCAGTGGTAGATGGCCAGGAAGGGCTGCTCTGTGAGGCCATGGGCATGTTTCATTTGTTCCTTTGCTACCTTCTGGGAGGAGCAGCTAGGGACTTCCTTTGCTTGTTTTTCCAGCCTGGGAGTCTCTTTTGTGTACTCTGAAACCACTGTTACTTAGTTGACGTAACATGTGACCTTCAAATGATGCACACCTTTCCACTATAGTGCTGTATATTGAAGTCAGGGTTAAAGGGATTAAGCCTTAATCCACACAGTGGTTACTGAGTTAGCACTTGTATTCCTGGAGGCTGCGGAAGGTCCTGGCTAGAGAACAAAGGTGTTTTATACTAAGCCTGCTAATGGCCTCAGGATCTGCTGGTTGTTCTTGCCCTGGGACTTGTGTTTTGGGATGGGGTAAGACAGGCAAGGCTCTTGGACATCTTAATGCTAGCAAAGGCAAAGCTTGTATCAGGCCTGACTTATGCACATCCCTCTTTCCCCAGACACTTTGCATGTGCCTGTAGCTCATGGCCAACAATACTGCCAGTTCTGAGGTGGCCTAGGTCTGTGACAGTCTTCAGCTGGAATGCAGGAAAAATGTCGGTTCCCTTGCACTCTGGTTATAGCAGCAGTCCAGGGAGGGATTCCGAGACGGAGCTCTATTTGCTTAGTGAACTTTGCCAATCCTTTCAGGTTTTAGACATCCTCTGGAGCGACCCCATGCCTCAGGAGGGCTGCAGAGAAAATACGGTGCGAGGTGGCGGCTGCTACTTTGGGCCTGATGTGACAGAGAAGTTCCTCGACAAGTACAGCTTGCAGTTCCTGATCCGCTCTCACGAGTGCAAGCAGGAGGGCTACGAGTTCTGCCACAACCGCAAGGTCGGTTGGGGTGGTGTGAAGGGTACTTGGGTTTCCATCCTGCCAGGGAGGGGTTTCTGGGGGGGGTGGCTTGTCTCAGTTCTGCATTTCTTCCAGTGGGGCTTTAAGCACATGCAAAATCCTTGAGCAGGCTTACTGGGAGTTAACTGAAGAGTGTTTCCATCTGAAGTCTTAGTTGAGGACAATCTGGAGCCACCTGCTCTGCTGGGGACATGGCTGTGCAGGCAAACCATGTCCTTGTGTGTGGTGCTTGAGAAAAGATCTGAACCCACTTGTGCTGTGGCGCCCACTTAGTGCAGCTGCTCCTGCAGATGAGCTACAAAAGGGTGCTATTGAGCTGCTGCAGCCAAGTTCTGCTTTCAGACGATGCAGTCAGGTCAGTGGCTTCTTCAGGGCACTCAGACTCTGGAGAGTGGAATTACTGGGAGAGAGCACAGGAAAATTGCAGAAGCCCAGCACATGACCAGATCCACATGTGACCAGTGCCACCCACGAGGAACTCACACCTGCAAGGCTTCCAGGCCAGCTGCCAGCTATCTCTCCCTTTTCTCCATGTGACATGGTGCTTTCACAGTCTGTGGACTCTGGAGGGGATCAGGTGTATTGTTTACATGTACATCAATATTACAGGATGTATGTACTGACTGCAAATGCCTTTTTTTTTCTGGGATTAGGTGCTGACCATCTTTTCAGCCTCAAACTACTATGAGATTGGCAGCAACAGGGGAGCCTATGTGAAGCTGGGACCAGACCTCATCCCTCACTTTGTTCAGTACCAAGCAAACAAGACAGCCCATTTGCTCACTATGACCCAAAGGCAAGGCTTTCTAGTTGCTCTATTTCCAAGTCCAAATTTCCAAAGGGAAAACTGAGTGAGCTTTTAGAAAGTTTGACTCTGGAAATGAACTTTCACAGCTTGATTTTCTCAAGAATAGCTCTACAGGAGGGGTTAAGCTTTGTACTTGAAGTTACTGAGGAAAGCTCAAGGGTTGAGAAGGGATTGTTAACAAAATTCCAAGGGGCTTTTTCTAAAGCTTGCTGATTTTTTCAGCTTCTCTTTTCCATGTCGGGTTTTAACTTTTGACCTTTGCTGAGGTTCTCTTTTGGATTGTTACTTCACAAATGAATGCAGGGAACTGTGCCCAGGGCATGCAGTGCCCTGTCAGAAGCACAGAGATGCAGCTGTAGCTGTGCAGAGCAGTTGTGTGAGAGTCTGGGCAATCCCTGGACAAGCCAGGTAGAGCCCTGGGAGGGAAGGTGCAGTTTTTCTTGTGATTCATAGCCAGTCTTTCAAGTGCTTCTCTCTGTTCTGCATCCTCCAGAATCAGCAGAGTAGAGGAGTCAGCCTTTCGAGCCTTGCGGGAAAAGCTCTTTGCTCACACCTCAGCCCTCATCAGTGCCTTCAAGTCCTACGACAGGGACAATACAGGTAACTCAGAGCTGAGGGACGCGCGGGTTCCTTGCCTGGCTGGATAGGGCTGAAGGAACTACGTTGAGTTTGTGGCTGGCTGGGAGACTGCTCACTGACAGTTGTTACCAGCTGTCATGGGGAGGCTGCATCAGACCCTGCCAGAGGTCATTTGCTGTTTCTCAGTCTCTGTGGATGCCTAGGACTGACACCATAAAATGGGGGTGCTGGAAAAGCAGGATGGCATTAGCCTGAGGTGCAGTTATTGAGGCTGGTCCTAGAAGAACTCCTTGCAGCTGGAGTTGTGATGAAGCCTTAGGAAACATGACCTGTAACATGTCTGTTGTGTCACTTGAGAAGGGCTGGGTGGTCTCTAGAGCCCCTTCATCCCTGAAGTCTAAAATCACTGGGAAAGAGAGGGATTCCTTAGATGGCAGTTGTCTCTGTCAGAGCCTTCGGAAGGAGCTGAGAGCTCTTAGCTCTGTGGCAGACAGGAGTGCTGTGTTGGTGCAGTTACCAAGAGGTGTTGCTGAAAACTGTCCACTGGTGGGCAGGGGAGAAAAGGTGGCTGGCAGAACTGCTCATGGGGAGAAGTGCTTTCTTGCTTTCTTCCCTGGCAGTAAAACTGTTTATAGGAATCCAGCTCGGTTGTTACAGCCACTGCTAAAATGGGCAGTGGGCTGCAAATTTCTAAGGAAATATCAAAGTTAGTGTCTTGCATTTGTTCAGGTGTTTGCAGCCTCATAAGCCTTGACATGTTGCAATGATGAAAAGCTTGCTGAGGCTTGGGTGGGAAGTGTGCCTGTGCCTGCACTGTGAAATAATGCTGTGCTGTCAGCAGCACCTAGACTGTGTGTCACTGTTTTAGGCTTTGTCTTTGCCTTCATGTGCTTTCCACTGCCTGTGTCCCAGAGGCGTCTCCCTTTTGTGTACAGGAAAGATCACTCTGAGCAACTGGGCGACAGCAGTGGAGTCAGTGCTGCGGCTGGGACTGCCCTGGCGAATGCTGAGGCCGCAGCTGGTGCGCAGCACCGAGGACGGCATGCTGGAGTACAAATCCTGGCTGGATGACCTGGCCATGGAGCAGAGGAGCCAAGAGGTAAGCACTCAGCCCCTTCCATCAAAGCATGATGTGAGCAGCTCTCACCAGATCCCCAGCACATACGAATCAACTGTAGTACAAAAGGACAGTGGATGGTTCCTGCATAACCCAAAATCACACTGAAGTTGATAGGAAGTTTTGCCTGAGCTCAAATAATCCTTGAGGCGCCCAGCCCATTTTTACTAAGAGATGATGGATATGAAATCAAAATTTAGGGGCAGTTTGGATGCAAGCTTGTGAGCAGGAAAACTGTATTTCCCTCTCCAAGTAGCAGTTTGTTAATTACACCCCACAAATGCAGCTCTGCAGTGGTTATAGGATGCAGCCTGGCTGCTGTTAGCCCAGAGGAGCGCTGATGGGAAGGGACAAGTTGCTGATGGTCTGTTCTGCAGCTGCACAGAGGGTCCGGTCATCACACACCTGGTTGATAAGGCACTGCTGGCAAGCTCTTGAGAGCAAAAAATATTCTTGCTTGTGGAGACATCTTGCAGTAACAACGTGGAGACAGGAGAGGTGTTGTCAGGATAAAAATTGTGATCATGTCTTTCAGCACATCCAGTCGAGCTTGCTGGAAGTAATTTATCGTAACAGATCCAACTTAGAGACCATATTCAGGATCATAGACAGAGACCATTCAGGTAAGCAGGTGTGCAGGGACTGTTGATCACTGCCTTCTGTGATCCCTTCTGCTTTGGCGTTTGCTTTAGTATGTATAGAGGTATTTTTATTTAGGCTTGGGTCCTCCTGCTCCTTCCCAAGCTTCTGCAATGTCCATTTGTATAATCCTTCTGCTGCTTTAAGCTGTGTTTTAGCCAGTGTCCTCCACATAAGGAGATGTAGCTGCAGCACGTAAAACGCTCCTCTGCAGGTCTCATCTCGTTTGAGGAATTCCAGCAAACCTGGAAGCTGTTCAGCTCCCACATGAACATTGAACTCACGGATGATGGCATTAACGACTTGGTTCGCAGCATTGACTTCAACAAGGATGGGAACATTGACTTCAACGAGTTCCTGGAAGCCTTCCGCCTGGTCAGACAGTGCCCGTCGTGAGAACCTGCCGAGAGCTGCCACGCCCCATGCCTTGATTTCTACAAAGCCAGGACTGTCCCACCTAACCTAGAGTGTGCCTGCAGATGGCAAGCAGGGAGAGGAAGGCAGGTGCCCGAAACAGACATGGCTGTAGGTGATAGCTGTGACCCATCTGGGGAAGCTAACAGGTGAAATAGTTGAATTGCACTTCAGTTCAGACTGCTTTTAGAAGAAGCTGTGTTTTAAAGAGTTTCCTGCTCAAAGGGAAGATGCAACTTAGCTCCTCTTGTCAATGTGAGGAAATGTTATGGGTGTATTGAAGTAATGTATTACTTGTAGGCAGTGTTTTAATGAGGCAGCACCTGTTTGATTGCAGCTTTCCTTCTAATAAACCATTTTTTCTAGACTGCTGTTGCTGGGCTGTTTATTTCTTCTCTAGTTAACTCTGAGCAGCAGTGCTGTTCCGGTGATGACCCCTACTTCCCTGCTGGTGTTCCTCTGCTGTGGTAAGCTTGCTCTGGAAGTTTGGAGCTACTAAGTACATGCAGTAGAGCAGAATGTTGGAAAAAATACCTCAAATGTGCAACACTGTCCCTGGCAGGAGGACTTGTTTAAAAAATCTATTGAGATAATTTCATTTTCAAAGCCCAGGGTAGTAGATCAAATAGCACCCTGCTAGGGAGCCTATGCTGCAGGTTCATTATTTTCAAAGCATGGTGGGACTCCAGCTTGTGGAGTGGAATGCAAAGAGTTTGCAAAACAAGAAAGAATGTGTTTCTCAAATACAAGAAGCACAGTCTAGCAGGGGCCCCATGGCAGAAGACTTCAGTTAAGACTGCTACCCAGGCCCCAAAAGAGATTTCTAGCCTCACTCAATTTCTTACAGAGCTCATTGCCCATTGCAGACAGTTTATTAACTGGAACTATGCTTCCAAAAGGAAACTAATCTTGTTCCCCCTTATCTAGAGTTCCACATATGCTTTTTCAATTGTAATGGAATCATGCTTCCACAAACACTCTCAAATGCGCAACAGGGGTCCCAGCACACTGCAGCTGTGTTTCTATTTTTCCATCCTTTAAATTTAGTGAATGGAATTCGTTTTGATGGCTAATGAACAAACTGTTTTTGCCCCTTCCATGTTTGCTTCTGCTGTACGAACTCGTACTGCAGAGAACACTGTTTTTTGTTTCAGTTCTTTTCAGTGACTTTGGTACTGAGGGGAAAAGCAGGTCTCTCCATGGCATGGGGTGAGTAGGTGCCTGCTCTACAGCGCTTGCTGCCAGGTAGGATCTAGGTGCCACACCTTTGATTTTGGTTTGGGGACTGAGGCTGCCAAGCAGCTCTGTGACACTGGTCTTGATAGCCTACTACCTTGCAGTGCCTGGAGCAGAGTGCAGTGCACTCACCTGGAGGTGGGAGCAGTGTCACTGCTTTGCTGATGTCTCTGAGAGCCAACACCACACACCACTTATTACAAAGTCAGACTGAATTTATTACTCTTGGGTGATTTAAAAAAAGGCAGAAGACAACATCCAGACATACTGTTACTTAGAGGGGCAGCAAAGCTTTGTATAGTTCATATATGTAAAGTGACCAAAACATAACCTTCAGATCCTTGCAGCCCAAAGGAAGGACAGAAACTGGAAACATGAACTTTGTGCAGCTTGCCCCAGTAATCGACTGGTATTGCAGAGAACAACGTAGTTACAGCAACAGACATCTCTAATGATTTAAATGAGCTGTTTACACAATGGTGCCACTTGATTGTTCTGACAGAAACATGAAAGCAGGCTAAGCTTTCCACAAACCGAGTAATTAGTAACGATCCCCTCAGCACTGCATTTTTAGGACAAGGCTGTTGTAAAAGAAGAAAAAAGGAAAAAATGTACAATAGTACATATAGGTTTGTAGTAAAATGGTATCTGAACAGATTCAGTTCTCCTTATTTTGTTAAAGCATATACAGCTTTATAAAATATAAACCTTCCAAAGGTCAATTTTAAAAGCTAAGAAGAGGCTTTGCTAATTCTAAAAGTAACAGACAAAATACCATTTTGCTCCTACAAGATATGTGTTTTATTTTACCTCAACAGTTTTAGCCTTGGAAGGTGAGCCATGAACTCCACTACCATGTTCTGTGTAAACCTCCACCAGTCAACTGAAGACTCCCCCTCGGATGGGAATGCTCTCGTTTAGCCCGTGTTCTATTAGCTTGATGTCTTCCAAATCATCCTTGATGATGCTGATGAGGTGACTCAGCCCTTCTTGCTGCTGCTTCAGGTGCTGCAGATAGTTCAGAAACCTGTCTAAGTATTGTTCAGCTTCACAGACTTAATGGGTAATATTTCTCAGTAGTGTCATGACTGGTGGCATTGGCACATCGATAATCCTGGCATCATTTCTTTGAGGAAGGAATAACAGCATTTTCTGTACTAACAGCCTATCTCCACAGAGTGGTTTTGTACATTAGCTTGGTGCCCTAGCACTGAGACCAATTAAAAGGAGGATTTGATCAAACAAGGCAACGTGGCATTCTAGATCCAGCCAGTGTGTGTCTGGCTTAAATAATCAAGCTCAAAGAGCAGGCCAGGGTTCTACCCAGTAGCACTTACTTGCTTGATTTCCCTTAAGAGATCTGCATCTATGTAATAGCGCTCTTCAGCCCGCACTGCTCCAAAGTGGTTCTGCATCCTGATCTGGGACATGAGCTCATTCAGTCTGCCCTGGGAAGAGAAACAGCCTTAAATCAAACACAACTCATTTACAGCTGCCACAGCTCCAGCATCTACCATTCCTTGAGTCTCGAGGGCTGGAAGCAATGCTGCTCATTCAATTTTTAGATGTTCTGGAAGACATGCAAAGGGTAAGCGACTCCACGATTTCCAAGAACTCAAAACTACTGAAATACCTATTGGCTATTCAGCAAAGAGCATGATGCTCCAACCTATTGCACTGACAGACTGAAAGCCTTCCACAGCTCACACACACACATGGTTTGGAAAACTGACATGTTTTCAGTGAGGAAACCCCAGAGGTGTTAGCCAAATGCTGTCATCCCCTCACCTTGAACTGCGTGGGTGCGTTAAGTTCACACTGAATTGTATCCAGCTGCACACGAAGCTGCTCCTCATCTGCTTGAATGGCATAACCACTTTTCCTTTGGATCTCCTGCTTTATTAGCACCTACAAAAGAAGCCTTTGATGTTCATTAGAGAACCCGTGGCCCATCCTTTTCCCCACCAGCCCATCTCTACATCTTTTTGCCCTTCCTCCAGCCTGTTTCTCACTGCAGTTGTTGTGTCATTTAGTCTGCTGCTCTAAGACCTCAGGGCAGTCCTGTGGTTTTGGGTGAGAGAAAAGCTTCCCAAATATGGCAGACCTGAGCATTCCCCGACAGCTCTGCCTGGCACTTAAATGAACACCTGTTAGCTGAGGTCAGAATAATTTCAGCACTGGCCTGCACAAGATGGAAGAGGTTCTTCTTCCCTCTGAGACTGCTTATGGCACTAGAGTGTGTCCAAGGACTTATTTAGATTATCCCTGTTACCTGCAAGGTTCTGTGCGAAAGCGCCATCAGTTTCCTTTTGTATTGTGCAATTTTTGCCATAGTTGTCGTTTGGTTTTTCTGCAGCTCACTGATATCTTCTGATATTATCTGCAAAGGAGATGGGAGTCAATTGGAAGCCAGAGAAGTTTTTGATAACAGAACAAGGTAGGCCTGATTTAAAACTGGGAGCTTCATGACACTACATCACCCAGCAACTTGGTGGCCTTGACCCAGATGATTTTAGAAAGCTTTGTTCTACCTCTGCTGCTCTGCTTTGTGCTTATTTTCATACACAACTGGGATTTTCAGAAGGCGTTGGGAAATTGGTTACCCAAAGTTTAAAGTTTGTGCCAATGGACTTAATGGAGCTGTGGGGATTAGCCTGTAACAAAACAGTAAGCTTGAACCTGAAACAAAGGAAAGCCCAACCACTCTGCTCAGTTTTTGGGCTAAGGTTCCGTTTTGACCACACAGGGTCACCACACGGGGACACGCATTTAATAGCGTGTCCTTTGTCAACAGCAAGTCATGATAAAGATGAGCAACCTTACATCTAATCGAGTTTGATGCTGTTTGGTCATCTGATCCTGGACCTTCAATCTTCTCAGCAGTTCCTTGAAACCCACCATTGGCACAGGAATAAGCCTAGGAGAACACAAATATTTCTTACAACCTGTTTTTTATACTGGACACATCAAACATGGTAAGGCTTAGTACTTATGAAACAGAATCTAATAAAAAGTCACAGATTATGATGATATTTTATAAATTAATACATAACCATCTTCTTTTGCTTCGTTTTAAAGTCCTAACTATTCCCCACAACCTGTTCCTTTTTCATAGAGAAACCAGCCCAATTTATCTCTAACCACTGGAGGGTACAAAGGTGCAGCACCTTCAGCAAGAAAGAGAAAAAACCATAAGGGTTGCAAAAAATAAGTCACAATAACTAATCCATGTAATGGAGGACACCACTCCTCCAAGGAACCCAAGTAAGACTCTTTATCCTGACAGCTCCTAAGCGCCTAAAAGGGTTAAAGGGATTAAGACAGGCACTTCCAGTAATCTTCACTGCTTTCAAGGGGATGAGCACTTGGCCAAGTTGTACTCCAGTAACTTTCTCACAAGTTACCTGAAGGGCACTATGCAATTACTATCTCTTTCTCCCCTGTCCAAACCTCGTTGCAATATTTCAATACTTGGACAGACTATTTGACTTACTTATCAGGATCGGGATTATCAACTTTGGCTTGTTCCCATATAATAGGATCAACACCTAAAAAAAAAAAGAAAGGGATTTTTAGTATGGCTATCTGAGAGATGTTACAGCTGCTAACCAGAAAAAATGCTCTGCAATACACAAACCCTATGAACTATGCTAACCCAAAAGCTTGTTGCACAAATTAAGGTTAATTAATTAACACTTTACAAACTGACCCTTTTTCCAAATTGCAAGTGGAACCAGAGGATCAGACTTTATTACAAGGGTAGTTCTTTAAAAGACCTGGTCCTGAGCAGGGACAGTAAATTCAGACCCAAAGGCTGTCAAGCACTGGTCTGAAAGCAGGGGAAAGGAATAACCCATAGGTGCTCCCATTGGATAATCCATACTTTAAAGGCAGAAATTCCTACTGCTCCCACTATATGCCTCACTTGGGTCATCTGTCCTTTTGAAGTTGCTTGCTGTGTGAAACAAATATTTTAAAATTCACTAACTAAGTAATCAAAGTACCAAATCAGTTGGCAAAATAATCCCAGCAGGAGTTAGCTCTGACTTTTCTGCAAGACTAGGCCCACTGCCTTTTCCAATCCAGATTTCATGACCTTTCATATCCTAAACGTGGACATATATAAAAGCTACAGACACAAAGGAAAGTCATCCAATCAAATAACATGAAAAGCCCTTAACTACTCTAAAACAAAGCTGTATGTGCCAAGCTGTCTGTGGCCACTTAGTCAAGCTAAGAGAGCCCCCTGAAAACTGCAAGTGAGTACAGGACATGATTATTCTGATGTTTAACTTTTCTTTTTATCTTATTCTTTTCACAGGTGTTTGCCAGCAGGCCGACACCAGCTTTTTTCCCGGAGAGCCCAAAAGGCCCAGCCCACGCACCGGCAGGAGGGTTCTGCAGGAGCTGCTTGACTTGTGCCGGGGACAACTCTGTCCTGGCCATGGACAGGCTGACCCCCAGCTGCTGCAGGGATGATTTGATGTTGGCTTGCTCAAAGTGGGCGTAGAGGGTTGTTGCGGGAACTCTCCTCGAGGTGCCGTTGGGGGAGCGCTCCACAATGTAAATGATCACTTCTGTCCTGAGCGAGGCAAGATGCAGAACGTCAGGAAAAGGTCAGCAGCACGAAGGACCTAACACAATACACAACCACCCAAAATCCAAGCTATCACTTCTCCCAGCTGACTTTTAACTTCTTTAGGCAAGTGAGATGTAAACTAGCTGCAGGGTTTAATGCAGTAAGGGGGAGGGAGAGAAAAGCTGTAAATACCATGACATTCTCTGCTCTCTCCAGTTTTACCAGCCATATTCTATAGTGATACTAGTACTACATTAAGAAAAACCTAAAATCTCTGGAAAGGTACTGGACTTAATGCTGTAAGAAAAACTCTATGAAGGAATAAGAGATACAAATCAAACTCAGGATGAAGAGATCTAAAATCAAGGAGAAGGGGAGACAGCAGACTTAGGCACCAACCCTTTCTAACATGCAATATCAATGGGCAAGCCCGTGGGAATTTCACGTACTGGTCATCGGGCATTGTTTTAACACCTTCGACATTGACAGTGAGGGTTTGGTTTCCTCCCAAAATTTTGTGTAGTGATTCTACGAGCTGCTGCTGCTGGCTTCGAATATCTGCTTCTTTTCTGTTGAACACCAAGACCACGAGGCCATCTTCATCTTTGTTGTTGGGCATTAAACTGTAACCCACAGCCTGCCAAGGAACAAATGGAAAATGAAGGTATATTACTTAGCAAATGCATATCCTTGTGGCATGAAGGGGAGGGGCTAAATCCCTCCATTTTTAGAGCACCGGTTCAAAATTTAACTCACAATTTATTCAGAGCTAAAAAAACATGAAATCAATCCCCTTTTAAATCAATCTCTTACACAGCCATCAGTACAGCAGCTTTTGAAACAGTTTGGATTTTTACAAAAAGTTTCTAAGTATCCTTTTTCCATTAGGGGAGTTGACAACACAGCAGAGCTGACAGCAATCAGGAAC
Organism: Euphonia xanthogaster; assembly: GCA_034509185.1. NCBI lineage: Eukaryota > Metazoa > Chordata > Aves > Passeriformes > Fringillidae > Euphonia > Euphonia xanthogaster. Next base: position 1,465,424 of record JAYDZK010000202.1, on the reverse strand, counting down.
ACTTTACAAACTGACCCTTTTTCCAAATTGCAAGTGGAACCAGAGGATCAGACTTTATTACAAGCAAAAGCAGAGCGGCAGCTTTCACCTCCTCTTGTTTATCAGCTCTCACCCCAGGATGGCACTGGTGACAGGGTGGAGAGCAAGGCCTCCGTGAGGCCCTAACACTGCATGTGGGTGGGTGACCTGCATCTTTCCCCTCGTGCAAGTTCAGCTGAAGAGAGAAATGAGTTGGCGATGTGCCCAGGAGCCCAGTTTTGTCAGCAGAGGTTCTTCAAGGCCATGGTGAGCCTTGAAGAACCAGCCATCCTGCCATGGAGCACAACAGCGACAGCTAAGGAAGAGTTTGTTTCTAAGCAGATGACACCTCTGGTATTTCTGTTTTAAATACATAACTCTTCCACAATCTCTTTATGCAACACAGCATTTTCACACTAGAACAGATGTATTTTACTGCACTGTGGTCCTTCAAACAGCCTGTAACACATGTCTTAGCAGCATGCATTTCTTTGTCTGGAGCTGCATGCTTCTCACGTGTCCTAGAGCTGGAATTTTGTACAAGGGGACCCTTCATGGAATGCTTCTTTCTTATCTGATGCTGGGTGTTTCCAGAGGCAGTGACCAAATTAGCTTATGATGCTCTGTTCCTATCCCTGTGCCACCTTCTCCCCTATTTTTTGCAGACATCTTCCACTGGTGGCACAGATGGGACTTGTCAGTATTTCACTTATGGCACATGAATTCATGGCATTAGAAACGCTCCAGTTACAGGGACAAGAATAAACATAGTATCTGGTATTGTCTAACCTGAAGACTCTTCTTTTTAGTAAATGAAACTCTAACTGATTTTGCATCACACAACTTATAATGGGCAATTTTTCAAAACTCAGAAACTGTGAAAACAATTTCAGACAACAACTTACAAGAAAATAAGCTTTCAGGTGCATTGCTAATAAAATGTTCAAGGTAACACTGAAAAAGGTGGTGCAACAAAACCAAACATTTGTTAGGCAGGCACAATTGCTGCAAAAATGCTACAGAAGTCTCATATTGTAACTAATCAACTCTAGACTTAATTCAGTATTAACCTACATTCAGGACACAAAATTTGCACTCCAAAGGATTAGCTCAGGGAAGGAAGGTATCACCACGCCTGCCCCAAATCCCCTTACAAGCCTGAGGCTTAGCAAGACAGTCAGCAGGTGCAGGATTTGCAGAGGAGGGAGAGCCACAAATTTGTCAACATGAGAAGCGAGATCTGGAACTGCTGACAATTTCACACAGGGAATGGAGTCAGCAGGAGCACTGGCAAGGATAAAGGCTGGTAGATTTTAAACCTGGCATGGGCCAGGTTCATAGAGGGTTATTTTAATCTAGACAAAGCAAGGAAGAAAGACCCTGAAGTTCTTATTCCAAATGTTTACAGTTTCTTTCAGACAAGAAGGTTATTTTTAATTGTTTCTTATTGTAACATACACAGACACACAATAGAATTAATTTCCATAGATCTGTTTGAAGTACACACACACTAACCTGAATGCTAGCACATGAAATAGTTACTTTCATGCTCCACATCTGGGCTCATTATCTACTCCCTCCACACCACCCAGATTTCCAGCATCTTCGAACCTTTTAATGAGTATGCATCAGAACTGTGCAGATTACCTGGAAAAATACTGTTTCAGAATACTCTTACCAGTGGCAAACTGGTTTAACACCCACGAGCTGCTCAGACTCAGCAGAGTAAGGGATCGGCGCCCTCTGGAGGCAGCTGAACCATGCCATACCTTAAACCTGCAGAAGGGGTTTTCCTGCGTGAACTCCACCGGAGCGATGTTGTTATTGAAGTACCCTTTGCCCGTGCCCCAGAAGGCCTGGAGCTGGTTCCATTTGGCCAGGATGGCATCCCTCTCATCTCCCAGCAGTGTCGGGGCCGAGAGGGCGCTGGCTGTGTTGATGAGCTGGTTGGACTGAGCGGGTGTCTGGGCAGGCTGGTTGAACAACCCAGTGCCTAACGCTGGGTGGGATGAAGAGAAACAAATGAGCCCCTTGACCAACCGTGACCATGCTATCACCCACAACCTGCCTATCACTAGCATCACTTCTGATCAGATTCTGAGAAGCAAAATAAAACCACCTAACAAATAAATGAATTAAAATCAGATCATGTTTCTTAAGTGTCTTTTTACAGCCATTCATCATCTACAACAAAAGTTCCTGAATGCTACATTAGAAGATTTGGGGTTTTTTTGTTTTTTTTTTTACACGAGGCACCTGTAATAATCCATGTCACCATCTGGCACCCTCAATATCTAAATCTGAGAGGCAGACGGGCTGTTACAAATTCAGTGGACTCAGAGCCTGAAGCTGCTTATTATCCAGCTCCCATTTAAATTATCCTCAAGGCCTTTTTCCTCCCCCTTCTTGTAATGCTGTGACTGCATCATCAGTTCTCTAACTACATTCTGCCAGCATTAAACCAAAGGGGTAAATATTGTTGGAAGGTCAAGGGTGAAGCTCAGGGACTCGCTTGAGCTCTGGTTTAAGAGTTTAAGTGTTAAACAGCCTCCTGTTCCAATACACTTCTGTCCCACTACCCCAGCAACTGAAGATGGCAGTCTTGCACTTTCACTGCTAAGGGATGGGTAAATCCAAAGGCCATACTCACTGGTCTGCTGCTGCTGCTGCTGCTGGGTTCCAAAGCCTCCAAAGCCTAGCCCAGTTCCCAACCCACTACCCAAGCCAGTTCCAGTTCCTGTGCCAAAACTGGTACCAAATCCAAAGCCTTTGTTCTGGGTACCACCAAAGAGTCCTGGGGAAACAAGTGCATGATTACTGAGAAGAAGAGCACAGCAGCCCTGTAATGCAAAGCACTCGTGGGTGTGCTCTGAAGGCAGTCAGTCCCTCAGCCCCTTACCGCCGGTGCCGGTATTGGTGGGAGCAGAGAAGCTGAAGGCCGGTGCCGCGCTGGTGGTGGTGGTCCCAAAGCCTCCAAAGGCACCTGCGGAACACAGACCGCGGTCAGGCAGCGGCACAGGGCCCCGGAGCTGGGCACAACACCACAACCGACCGCACGCCTCGGGGGTTATGGGAACAGGTGCTGACAGACGGATGGCACATGGCACAAGCATGTCGTTCACACGGAGCATGGGCACCGAGCTCATTGCCCAAGGAAATGGGGGAGAAAACACCGACCACAAAGCCACAACTTGTATGGTGTGTCAAGAAAGCAAACAAAAAGGCAGCAGTCAACTGACAGCTTGGTCCTTTACCAGAGGGATGTGCTTTTCCTAGTGGCAGACAACAGTACTATTTCTTACATTGGTTCTCAGGAATACTTCTGGTCAATGTCACTACTAAGTGTTTAATAAACAGCTTGATGTTTTGTGAACTTAACAGTCCTAACCTCAGGAAACAAACCAAAGCCTGAGGCCAGATACACACAGTCGCTGTGCTTACGGGCAAAAATTTACAGGTAAAATTCTACATTTTTTTCAATTTCTTTTTCAAAGGCTTGTTTCCCAATGACCATTCCCATTACACCTCATTTGGAGGTTCAACCACTACTATAGGAAGATGGATGCAAAAGCAATCGGCCTTCCACAGATTTTCAGGAAAAGCAGTCACTGGCCAGCAGGAGAGGACCTAAGTGAGAGCCTGAGCTCCAGTGGTGCCAATGGCACTGGCCCACGGTGCGGCCTGTGGAGCGCTGACCTGCCTGGGAAACCAAGGTCTCTGTGTTTCATGCTGCTTTTACACGTGCTCAAACGACAAAAGACAGTCTGCTACAAAGGATTTGTCACAAAGATGCTGCCTCTCCTCACTCACATGTCAATAGCAAAAAAAAAAGGTTCTTTAGATCTATTACACTCACAGTCCTCCTGTCCACAAACCAAGTGAAAAGCATAAATCAAAGCTGATACGCAAGTGTATTTTATTTCCATTCAGCAAACACCTTGATGTGAGTGGGCACAAGAAATTGCTCCCTCTAACACCCGTGTTTCAGTCCTGCCAGCGAGCGGGACACCCTGGCAGGAGCACCAGGAGATGACAGCATTTTTAGGTACCTGTGTACCCACTGCAAATTCAGTCATCCTTTCTTGAAAAGGACCCGAGAGTACAAATTAAATACCAAAGTATCAAATTAAATACCAAATAGACTATCCATGGTCTCTTCTGGTGCAAATCAATGAAGCCAGTGAAGAGTGTTCACAGCAAATAAACCCAGTGAGACCGCTGGAGCGCACAGAACAGATGAGAGGTGCTGACACAGAGAGCGATGGCACTGTGGGATGGACAGAATTCCTATACGAGCAGCAGCAACGGGACCCCCCAGGCTAATTCCACACCTACACAAGCATTAGAAATCCATCCGGTCCGGCGTTTTCATAGGGAATGGGAAATACTTGAGGTGAAATGACATCAGCTGATGGCTCAGATCTGATGGATCTCCCTACAAAGGGCTTCCTTGGCCACCCCCCAGTGCCCCCATCCCGTGCAGGCCTCCCTGGAGCACGAGCACCCCCGGTGAGCTGGGGCAGGGCAGTTTTGGGATGCACGGCGGCTCTGGGGAACAGGTCACAGCTGGCTCTGACTTTGTGCCGGTCGTATACAATTCGTTTCTGCACAGAAACTACTGAGGTGTGGTGCGTTCATGACAGCCAACGAAAGGCCGATGAGGAGACACGGGGGAAGATGGAAACATGACTGCAGTAGTCCAAGAATCTCATGTCAGGAAACAGGGGAAAGGGACCAGCTCTGGGATTGCTCGGGATCATCTGGAATCATTCCCTTCCAGAGACTTTTGCCTACGGGGTTATTTTTCCTCAAAAGTTATTCCTCGAGAATTTAACAGACAAAACCCCTCCCATTCCATTTCCAGAGCTTTTATGGCCAGTCTTCACTGGATATAAGGATTAGTAGCAGACACAGATCCCCAGTGAGGGATGTAATTCTTGGACCTCTGCTGGTAACATTTACCACAGAACACGTATTTACGCATTATCTACCTGCGCTTGCCAGACTGTTACCAAAATTGAAAGGCGGAGTTGAGGTAGTGGAAACACCGAAATTCCCAATATTAAAATTCACCGCGGGATTAGCAGTTAATCCGAAACCCCCAAAATTAAACCCACTGGCAGTGGAGTTTGCAGTTTCAAGCCCACCAAATCCTGACGAGCGGGAAGCAGAAAAAGAGCAAGGCAACATTAGTTCTGAGCAAAAGGCAGGTCCCAGGAGAGAGAAGCTGAAGCATTTTTCCATCCCCATGGGCAAGACAGGCATAGACACAAGAGTAAAAGGTATTAACTGGCATTAAACATTATTTATTGCACACAAGAAGGACACTTAAAAGCTCCAGACACTGCTGCTTAAGGAAGTTATTTTTCAATTATACTGTGCACAAAGCAGCAGCATTTCCCCACATTATTTCAAAGCCTTATCTCTGTGATTCAATATTCACATGAACAGTCATTTTTAACAGCCTAAAACGACTCAATACAGCTTCATCTGTGTTAAGTGTAACAGATAATATCAAAATTAATTCATAAACTATCAGGAAGGCAAGAGTAAATAATCTCCATACAAATGCACACAGAGACATGACATCAGAATAACCACAAAACACTGCTCCAGCAGCTGAGGCACCACACAAGCCTCAGCTACTCCAGGGCAGACTTATCCAAGTTCTATTGCCAGAATCTGCCCACCTCAGCCTTGCTGGATTTACTGATGCACCCAGCACCCCAGGGATGCAGCTGAAATGGGTTCATGCTAGACAGACAACGGGAAGTCCTGAGGTATGATCCCAGATTTCCCTCTGACATTGGTCTGTGAGTGTCATAAACCTTGCCATGGTGTACAGGCAGCACAAGGTGATGTTTTATCTGAGATGGGGCCAGAAATACTGCGTGTAAAAGAGACAGTAAAATTCAGGTTAACTAGAGCAAAGAGGAGCCCTGTCCAAAGGACTTGTTTGGAGTCAACAAATAATTATTTTACTAAGTGAGGGCAAGGAAAGCTCTGTCTTACACTTCACTATGACTAATAGTGACACGAGCAGAGGGGAAAAAGTCTAACTTTACAAGTTAACCCTTGTCTTTTACCTTGCTCAACAATGAACTTCCAAGGGCATCTCGTCCAAACGACGAATTTACTGCAAGCAAAATGCTGATCCGAGGGACCTGCACCACCTCATCGCAAGCGCCTCAAGAGCGACTCCCGGACCCGCCTGGGGCAGGGCGGCGAGCGGGACGGCGCCTCTGAGGCGGCCGCGGCTCCCATTGGCCGGGGGGCACGCGCTGCCGGCCACCGCCGCTCCTATTGGCCGCAGGGCACGCGCGGGCCGCCGCCGCCGTCGTTCTCATTGGCGGGGGGGCACGCGCGGGTCCCTGAGGGGACCGCGATTCCCATTGGTGGGGGGGCACGCGCGGGTCCCTGAGGCGGCCGCCGTTTTCATTGGCGGGGGGGCACGCGCTGCCGGCCTCAGCGGTTCCCATTGGCGGGGGCGGGGCGGCACGAGGGGGACACGCGCGGCCCTCTGAGGCGGCCGCTGTTCTCATTGGCGGGGGGGCACGCGCTGCC
>JAYDZK010000202.1:1427502-1456385 GCA_034509185.1 Euphonia xanthogaster | reverse complement strand
CGGGGGCAGGCAGAGTGCCTGGGACTGTCCTGCTGAGCTGACCTCGGCAGGACAGGAGAAAGAATTTTATAGATAAGATCCAATAAACAACCTTGAGAGCGAGAAATTAAGAGCCCTGACTCCTTCTTCAAGCGCCGGGCTGGGAAAAGAGACTTTCCAACTTTCCTCGGGGTCACTCTGACCAGCTAGAGACCCTGACATGTAACGACAGGAACACGCATTTCAGGACCTACTGGAAACATTCCTCGAGGAGAATATTCTTTTAATTGGGAAGTGGGGGAGGAACCTTGGTGACTTTTAACACAAGTTTTTGCTTGACAAGTAAAAAAGTATCAGGAGTTCTCAGGACCCTGTCCATAACACGGAGGGGTGCTCTCATCCCACACATGCCAAGTCTGCATTCCCAGCAAACCCCCACAGCACCACCCACCGGCTGTGTCCCCTGCAGCCCAGGAACACGGCCGAGCTGTGGTGCCCTAAGCTGCAGAACAAAGCCCACACCCGAAGGATAAAAGCCTGGCTAGCAAGCAGAGTGGGAACAGGGAGGTGCTCTGCATGGAGAAGCACTTCCAGCCGCTGGCTCTGTCCCACGCGGAGCTGCAGCTCTGGGCTGGGTCAGCTGCACGCGGTGCTGTGACAGGAGCAAGGACACCAGTGACAAACACTCCGAGTGTGCTGCAGTGAGGACACATGATGGACAGGGCAGCACCCTGTGTGTCCCTGTCCCAGGGCCATCCAGGAGCCCGCTGCGTTCCCAGAGGGCCATCCACAGTCCCGAGGCTGTTGGCAATGCCACCCGTGTCGCTGCCGTAGGGAACCGGGCTGGCTCATGGTGCTGATCCTCTGTGGCTGCCAGTGCGGGTACAAACAGAGGGCAGGGCTGAGAAAAGCAGGATCCAGAGCGGTTTGCAAATGGAGTTTGGAAGCTGTAACAGTTGTAAGGTAGCTGAGAGCAAAGTCTCCTCCCTGGCTGACAGCGCAGACTCCCTTCCACCTCTGTCCCACCAAAGGTGGCGCTGGACACGAGCGTGGCTCCAGAGGGGACAGCTGGTGTTAGGTCAGCTCTAATCGTTTACTCTCCAAGCTCACAGGGGGAATAAAACCTACTAAGACGTCCTGATGAGTGAGGACCTCTCTTCTTCCGTGCTCTGCAAGAACAAAACCACAGCAAGTGAAAGGTGGCCATGAGAAGCCTTCCACCGTGGGAAGCTGGGCTGGCCAGACTCCAAGCAGGGAAAGGGAAAGCTCCTACTTCTAAGGACAACTCCATCTAAGACAGCCAGGGCTGCACTAAGGAAGCACCAGAGGGTGGGTGGCAGCTTGGGCAGGACCCTGCTGCAGCCCCCTGACACAGGAGGGGAGGCCAGGACCAGCCAGGGAGCACAAGGAGAGCTGCAGGCTGCTGCATTACCTCTGCTTCCAGGAAAAGCAACAAAAAAGCAAAGCAGGAAAAGCACGGAATGCAGCTGTCCCTTTGTCACTTTGAGCCCTGCAGAGTGTTCCAGCACATCCAAGAGAGCTGGTTAGAAGCTGTGCATGTAGGGTGGGGCAGGAACTCCCAGGACAGGCCTTGGGACACCCTGGCTGAGCTGCTGGCAGCACAGGCAGGCTCAGAAGGAAAGGAAAAAGGACCAGTCTCTCCTGCACAGGAAACTCAAGTGCAATTCCATGGGGATGGGATGGAAGTGGGACCCACTGATCCAGAGGGGTTCCCCAGGCACAGAGGGAAGTTGTAAGACAGCATTTAGGGAACACCAAACACACGAGAGCACAGTAAGCCCACAGCAACTATGAGGAGAAAACAGCCTCCTAGAGAACCCAGGCTATTCCTCTAACCAAAGGCTCCACACCTGGTGCCATCTGAGCCCTGTTATGGTGAAATGTTGGCATCAGCTTTCCCCCTGACAGGCACCTTAATGCCAGCATGTCATCTTGGGACAGAAGTGCTCAGAAACAGATTCACAGGCTGTCTTGTAAACAGACAATACTGGAGAACACTTCCTGCTGCTGCTGTCTGTGCAATTCATCTGTTCTTTGGCCAGAAATGTGCATCGTGATTCTGGAAAGTAATGCACTGGCACAACGCAGTTCTTCTGAGAACACTGACACCAACTAAATCTGCCCTCAGATACGGTGGAGTTTTTGCATCTTATCCTTCAGGGTCCTCTAGACAGGCTGATTTATTTCACTACTGTTGGCAGGGGAATTGGGCACAGAGACAGGACCTGCCTTACCAGGCTTCTCGGATTAACTCCGCTCCTTTGCTTTGGCGCGTTTATTCTGAGTCTATTAAAACTTCCCCTCCCTGGAAAGGTCATTCCCAACAAAAACAATATAAAAACATGTGCAGAAAGACACCAAAAGGTAAAACCAACCACAACAACAACAACAAAAAAATAAAGAGCAAAATCAAATGGAGGCAGATTGAAAGCAAGCAAAGAGCAAAGTGAAATGCAAGTTCTGCTTACCTCTTCAGTTATCCTCTGGGACCTGCATGCCAGCACAATGAAAACAATCCCAAACACAATCCCCAGAGCCATGATTACAAAGGGGATCCCAGTCACAACACTGGCTTCCAGCAGGACGTGCCTGAGTTTGCTGGCTGATGCTTCATCAATCAGAACACTCTGGAGCAGAGAGAGATGAAGAGGAAATTAAAAAAACCCAAACATTTATTTGTCTCTGTGCTTTCTATAAGATCACTTTTGTGAAGGGCAGGGAAACAACACTCCCACAACTCTCCACCACTGCTTCCTGACATGCTTTCCCCTAAAATTCTTCCAGAGGGCAGAGGGATCACCTAGTCTGTATTTCAAAGGAAAACAGGGATTTTTAACTTTTGGTTTAGGAATGGACTAACACCAATTGATTCGGTGATCTGACTACAGCACAGGAATATTCACAGCAGATGAAAAGGTGTGATCTCCTGAAGTCCTGCCTCTGTCTGAGCACCCCTTCTCCTCACAGCCAACTCCTTTGAGTTTAAAAGGAGTGTCTGAGAGTGTTTGGCAGGGCGGAAATTAACACTACAACAAACAGCAGGAGAGTATTAGTTATCAAACAGCAACAGCCTCCTAGCTATTGCTGTACAAACAACAAGAAAAATCAGCATTTTCTTTCCTGGCTGGCTCAGAGGGTACTTCTGCAAGCATTAACATGCCACAGTGTTGGAAAGACAGGCAAAACTATTTACCTCATTTATATACATCACTGGGAAAATCAGTGTTCGGATGTTGCCGGTTTCACTGCATGGAAAAAAAAAAATTATGGGTTTGGAACTTTTCCACCCGAGGGTTGTGAAGACAGATTATACAAGAGCCATGAAGGAGGAAAGTGTCCCTAAAAAACCTCTGGGCTGTTCCTTTTTGCCGTGGATTTTCACCTCCCTGCTGGAGTAGGACAATCTCTATCTCACGGATGGATAAATTCTGGTTTGGGAGCAGGGCGTATTTGGGACTTGGTGGGCAGTGAAAGACAGGGATCCCTCCAGGGCTCATTAGTAACTGAGTGACAGATTTGTGCCAGGCAGCAGGACTGGAGCTAAGCTGATGTATTGAAGGTTACTCCTACTTGTAAAACACAGGAACTATTGTCCAAGCGGCATGGGCACAGCAGCAAAAATCCCCCAACGGCTGGCACATGTGCAACCCCAGCTCAGGCAGGAGCTGTGTTACTGTGACAGCTCCTGGGCACTGGGGAACAACTGAGTCTCCCAAGGGGACTGGGCAGATAAAATACTTGTGTTGTAGTTATTACAGCCAAGCTGTGCCAGGAAACATCAGGAGCCATACAGCATTCTTTACTCTGCAGGTGGAACTACAGGATCTGCTGGATCTGTGAGAGGGGAGCATACTGCCCCTTAGAACTGAGATTTGAATGGACTGCTCTCTCCCACACTTGCTGTCTCCCCCCCATATTCCATCAGAACACTGCAGAAGAAATCATGCTGAACACCAGCTTAGGTGTTAGACTCCACCCAGCAGCAGAGAACACTCACAAAAATTCAGGTAACTTTCGGACGTGAACGTTGACCTGCATCCGCTTGGCTGCCTGCAAGACGAGCCCTGTCAGCTGGGGAATAAAAGAGATCAGTGTTAAAAAAACCCAGGGAAGGTGAAAGAATGAGAACCGTGAGAACGCAGGAAGACCCTGGTACACACCACACAGCAGGAGCTGCAGCAGACCTGAGCAGAGCAGCTGTGGAATTTCCTCCTGCTTTAGCTGCACATAACAGCCCGGTGAGTCAGAGCACTGTTTCTGTCAACCAGGCAGGTCGTGACTGTGCTCTTTTCCTTGACCCACATTTGTCTGTGGGGGTGTAGAGATCACTGCTGTACTGGTTTTAGCTGGGAGAGAATTCATTTTCTCCACAGCAGGTGGCATCAGGCTGTGTTTTGGAGCCCTGATGCCTGGATACCCACAGCGTGGGTAAGGCAGGGATGTTCCAGTGATTGCTGAGCAGCGCTTGCACAGCTCCAGGCCTTTTCTGTTTCTCACACTGCCCTGCCAGTGAGTGGGTGGGTGGGGTGTGTGAGACACTGCGAGGGGACAGGGACAGGACAGCTGACCCAAAGTGCCCAAAGGGATCTCCCATTCCATCCAGCATCATGGAACTACTACAGATTCCTTGAGGTCAACAGGACTATGCCAACACCCACCACGCAAGGAGGCGACCTGCACCCAGGTGCTTGGATCCATTCACCTAGAGCCCTTGAAAAAAGGTGGCACTTACGGGATTGATGTCCAGAAATGTCTCGTGATATTCTTTTCTGGGATGCATGCCCTCTATGTCCTCTACAAACTTTGGATCTGCCTGGTAAAAGTGTGGAGCTGACAGAAATATCGGAGCACCTGGAACGCGAGAACACAAGAGTCACCAGCAAAACCAAAGGCCGAGCAGGACCCGGGGAAGCCCTGGAGGACCCCACAGCTCTGAGCTGTTTCCAGAGAGGGGAAGGGGCCCTTGTGGAGCCAGCAAGCCCCAGCGGCAGCGGGCCAGACACGGCGGGGCCGTACCCTGCTTGCAGACGCTGACGTTGAGCACGCCGGTGCCGGGGCAGTTGCCGGCGGGCACGCAGAAGCCGGCGTTGGCCGGGTTCACCGAGGTGTTGGCAAACACCATGGAGGAGGGCACGAAGCGGAAGGTGGGCACCCCGGCCACGGCTCCCGAGCTGTCATACACCAGGAACAGGGACCTGTGGGGAAGCAGAGCAGGGCCAGGCATGTCAGGCCGCAGCAGCACCGAGCCCAGCCGCACGCGTGCCCCGGCTGATGCCCCGGGATGCAGTCCCACCACGCTCTGATCAGCAAATGCACATCCCAGCCTCCTGCTGCTGCACACATGGTCCCCGCAGCACTGCTGCTGTGAGCTGTGAGTGCTGGTACCTCTGCTGGGAGGAACCACGGCCGTGGAAGGCAGAACAACCTAGCAGGTCCTGATTTTAGCCTAACGCGTGTCTGTGTAGATTTCAATAATTCCCGGTTGGTTTTGTTCTTCATCCGCTGGGAAATCGGCAAGAGGGGACACAAGGTGTCACATAAGGAAGGAAAGGCCAAGATTTCCTTGGTACATTTTAGACAGCATCCTGTAAAGTCATTAATCTCTGAAGAGGGCAACCTGGATTCTCTGAAAAAGCACAACCCAGAGGAAGACTTTGGAGGAAAGAAGCTTAAGGAAAGCTCATACAAATCCTTCCATTCCCCTTGTTACTAGCCTTGCAGGCCAGTCTGTTCTTGCAGTTTTCTTCCAAATTCTCACTTCACAAATCTTCATTTTGAAATAACACATCCTTAACTGCAGACTGGGAGGGTTTTTTGTAACTCTCACCCTTCCCACCAGGAATAAATGCAACACTGTGACTGTTAAATGAAATCACAGGAGGAGAAGCACCAGCCTAACATGACGCCTCGAGAGGAATGGACGTAAATGCTCTGCTTTGAAGCCTGAGTGCCACTGTCTTCTCCTCACCTGCAGAAATCTGAAGAAAAGATGTAAATGTTCTCATCTTTGCTGATCAGCGGGTGAAAGGACGTCCCATCTGTGCCATTGATCATGTTACATGCCTCTGTTGTCCACCAGCTCAAGGACCTGAGCAAAGGGAAGCAAAGAGAGCAAGGGCTAAAAGATGTCGGAGCAGCAGTCAGGCCATGGCAGCTCCTGGCCTCGGCAAATGGGAATCAGAGCTGTACAGAGCCAATTCCTCCTGCCTCAGCTCTGCTAACGACAAAAGGGATTGAAATGGGTCTAAGTTGCACTTGCATTCTCTTCAAACTGGCACCAGGCAAGCAAGGGGCAGAGTGTGACAGAGGCAACAGTACACTGAGAAACTTACTCTTTTCCTTTCCACTCCACAATCCTGGAGAAGTTCAGGTAGTTCGTTTCCCCACTCAGGAAAACATACTCTCCATCATCAGTTCCGTTCATCTGCAAACACATGCAGGAACTTTCAGTGGCTCCACTCATCCTGAGGCACCTGGCTGGTCACTGCAATGGGGAGGCAGGACTCGAAGCTGTCACCACTCCAAATCCACCCCAGGAGTGATGGACTGCCTCTAGGAGCTGTGCAGTTCACTGAACTCCACCCTGACCAGGAATGAGGTGGAAGTGACTGGGAAAGATCCTTACACCTCCCAAAGGCAGGAAATATAACACCAGATGAGCCTTTTCTCCCTTTTAGGGCTGCCCCTGAATGAAGAGCCCTCAGGATGAAGATAACCCCACAGAAATAACCTCAGCACTGCAGACACAAGCAGCAAGGATTCCTCCCAGACCAAAATGACATGCAGCGACCAGAAACACTGTGCAAGCCAGGAACGGCTCCAGCACGGAATTAACATCCAATTTCAGTCAATTCCTAAGGAAATCAGGACATTGTTCTGGCAGTTTGCACACGTGGCCCCACAAAGGCCACGTTACTCAAGCGAGCACGGGCAACAGTGGAGGATGCTGTCCTTGGAAAGCTCACACATCCCTCCCACGCAGTGCCACCATCCCCCAGGGCCAGCAGCAGCAGCATGGCCACGGGTTACCTTGCTGAAGAGCCCGAAGACGGGGTCGATCTCGGGGTGCAGGACGTGGATGGTGGAGAGCAGCCTGTCCCTGTAGCCCCAGAGCAGCTCGTGCACGCTGTGCACGGTGAACAGCGACTCCTGGTACAGCAGCAGCAGCACCTCCGTGGCAAACTGCAGAGGGGTTGACCTGGTCCACTCCATGGCAGTCTGCCAGGGCATTGGAATGAGAGAGCAATGGTCAGATTTGATGGGCAATAAACCATCAGCTGCATCCAGGCACAGACACCTTCCACCGCTGCGCACTCATTTCCCCAAAGTTCAAGCATTTATTTCCTTTCCAGCTGACAACAGGCCTTTAAAGATGTCATAACAAAAGGAGGGCACTTCTTTGGGCTAACCAGCCTGTGGTTCTTCTTGTACTGCCTGCTACAGTACGTCACAGCCGAAAATCTGAAGGAGAGATAATCCTTACCACCACGAGATGCCTGGGAGGAATTGAAAGCACAGAGTCTGTATTGTCTGCAACTTTCAGTTAAGCTGAATCCTATCTACTGCTACATTCAGGGCGTTTCTGGACTCATTCATAAAACCAGGCATTTTTGGAAATGCTGGGGAACAAGTGGAAATGAAGGTACCCTGCAACTGAAACTAAACCAGGATGGAGAGCAAAGGCTGAATGACACCCCCAAGTATGTGAGTACAGGCTGAGTGCCTCTGGAAGCTGTGACAGCTTGGGATCTGCTATTCTCATGCTATCCCTGTATAAGTCCAAAATAACGGTCTGCCTGGGATCACCATGAGATTCCCTGTCACCTAGCGCAGTCAGGGGGTGCATTTTTGATTTGAATTTCATTCAGCTCTGCCTGGAATGCCCTACTGTAGTTTGTTTCTGGTTTGAGAAGCAGACTTGGAGGCAGCTTCTCCAAATTTGACAAAATAACCCCAAGCATTCCCAGCTCCCTCACGCAGAAGCCAGAGTTCCTCCAGGCATTTGACATCACTGATTCCCTGATTTCACTGACTGACAGAAGCCCAGCAAGCCTGATTTCCCCTTGTCCCTGGAGAGTGTGTGATCTTGTAGCACCAGGGGAAGGCACTGCAGAGATGTGAGGAGAGGGAGGAACAAAATAAGGTCCCCACAGCAGTCCAGCCCCAAAGTGAGAGCAGCATCTGCCCAGGACACAAGCTGCCTCTCTTGTTCTTCCATCCCATTCATCCACCACAAAGGCAGAGTCAGGATGAAGCAACACACTGCTCCTGCTGAAGTGCATCAGGATGAATTCCAAGCAGGAATGAAAGGGAACTCACCACTGCAGGGATATTTACTGTCCTGATCAGGTCCACTTGAGGGTCTCCCACTGACTTCTCACGTTCAAATACATAAGTCTTTGGGTTTAGAGCAGACACTTTGGTTCCGTTGTCCAAAAACTGGACGTGCACTCTTGGCCTGTATTCCCTGAAAGACAAGAGTTTGTTCTCTAATGGAGTTAAACAAGTAGACACAGCATTCATCACAATTTAACTTATGGATGTTCTACTGCTTTAAGCACATAAAGGGTGGCATTTTCAGTTCTTTAGAAGCAGATTCCCTCACTGACACAAACTCTCTGCTGTGTCTGTGTGAGCTGAGTCAGACCTCAGGGGGCATGTCCAAAAATACCACCCTGTGTGTTAATTGCATTTTGTATTTTTGCCTCATCTTTAAAAACCTCAAAGGAAAGACAACAATTTCAGATGGCTCAGAAGGATTTAGAGGCACCATATATGAGATTGCCCTGAAGTCCAATTTGAAAATGAAACTTTTGCCTCTGCTGCAGGCAAAATCCACTCCCAGAAAGATGCAGGCTGTCTGTGTCATGGACCTGACCTAAGAACCCACCAGAATCCTTCTGCTGCCTTCAGAGCACGTGGCACCAGGGCTTACAGATGGCACAACACAGAACAAGCCTCATTTTAGTGCTTCTCCTTTAATTCTCAGGCAGGAACCCTGGGCACGACAGAAATTCAACTGAACTTTTGCTGCTCACTACCCATGGCCTGGGAGGTTGCTGCTGTTCCTGTCTGAGCACAACTCAGGATTGCTGACAGACCAGTCCAATTGGCAGGGAACATCAAATGCTACCTGCTGGTCTGACGAGAAAGTCAGATGCTAATGACCCTGACACACATGTCAGGAGCACAGGTCAACCTGCACTGCCATTAGCACTTGAGCAAGCAGGATTCTGCAGCTCTGCAGAGCAGGCTGACACACACACATGTGGCTCCAGCAAACCCCAAAAGGGAAATGGCAGCGGGCTGCTCACCGCCTGGCACACTCAGGAGGGGAAACTCCTCCTGCTTCCTCAGCCTGCAGTGACTCAGGAGCCTGCTGACTGGCACTTTTGCCTGGGGAACGTCAAGTCACAAGATGTGAGGGAGAATTGTTCTGCCAGATGTTGTGCTCTGATGTTCTGCGTTCAGTTTGGATGGAGATTCTGTGCTGGCTGCACTGGATCCATCAGTGCAGCTTCACAACAGGGCTGCATGGCTCTGGCTCAGCTTTCACATCTGAAGCAAACTGGAAAGGCCTGCAAAACCACTGCTATGAGAAACCAGCCACTTCCCATCTTCCTCACCCTAACTTCTCTACCACTCCCCAGCATCCCTGCCACCCAGGAACATTTTGGTCTGGCAACACTTCCAGCTTGACTTGGCAGGACCCTCTTGGACAGCAATCTATTTTATACCCCAGGGCTGGAACTGAGGGGATGGAAATGGACAGCTGTGAAACGCTTCCTAAAATAGGCCAGGAGTAACCTGAGACACCTCTCCAGCTCTGGAGAGGAAAATAATACTCCCTGACGAGGGATATGAGTAGGAGGTTACTAAGGCTCTAAGATGTTGAAGTTAAAAAGCTGTAAACGTGTGCAAGACCAGACAATATTCCAGAGCTCTTTGGGACTCAGCAGGCTTGGGCAGACAGGCAGCCTGAACTTTGTAATTACTTATTTTACATGCTGCCAGCTCAACTTCCAGGCTTTAAACACACCAGCACTACCGTGTGTTTGGTACAGAATCTGCCTCAAGTGCTTTCCTGTGAATGCTGGTGAAAAGTCTGAGCTGCAGGATGAAACTCTCTGGAACCCTCCCTGTCACTGACTGGATTTTTGCCCTGTGCTTGTCTGGCCCAGTTCACTCCCTGCCTTTCCCCAAACACCCTGTTTTATACAAACATGGAGCTACGCCCTTCACATCTGTGCATTTCGGGTGTTCTGCCACGGGCTCAGGCTAAAGGAGGCTCGAGTGCTTTGCCACACAGGGCCTGTGGAAGCAGCTGGAGCTTGCTTCCCTGGCTGGAGCGTGCAGTGTGGCTGGAACAGCCCTCCCTGTGCTCCCACATGGCTCCTCTCCTCCCACCCAGTGCTGACAGCCCACTGCAGCAACAGCCAGGCCAGGCTGAGGGAACCTGCTGCAAGAGAGCTCTCCACTTCCTAACTTTTCATTCTTCCTCTATCAGACAGAGCAGAGCACAGGGCAATCCTGTCCAGGCATGCCAGAATGAGGCCAAGCAAACCAGCCTGAAGCAGCTGGAATGTGCAGCCTCTTCCCTTCCCTCCCTGTCCCCACCAAGAACACCCCAGGGAGGGCCGGCGTCAGGGAGCTGCTCGCAGGCAGCCCTTGGCGTGGGATGCAGGGAAAGGCTCTCCCAGCAAAGCAGCAGCTCAGGCTGGGCCTCCCCTGGGGCAGGGACCAGCCCCAGCCCCATTCACCCTGCTGAGCTCCTCCATGGGCGAGGTGCAGCTTCCCAAACCAGGCTGCGTGGGACGGCCAGGAGAGACTCAGAGCTAAGGGAAGGGAAAGAAGAAGCTGGCAAAGAGCACTGACTGCCAGCCTGGGTGGTGCCCTGCAGCTCTGGGCACCCTGGGGCTGCTCCTGTTCATCTTCTGACACAGAACACATTGCTGACCGGTGCCCAGCGTTACGCTGCACACACACCTGAGGGAAAGCTTGGGAACTCCAGAGCTTGTGTGCCATCTTTGCTCCAGCTCTACTGGCTCCTGCAATAGCAGGGATTGTGCCAAAGCACCACATGGAGTTTGCCAGGAGTAAACAGACACAGGTCTAGAATGCAAAGGAGACAGGGGAAGGGATTGTTGCTAGGAGGAGAAGGGAAGCTGAGGTGTGGGAAGAAGGAAACTGAAAGGCAAGAGATAACAGAGAAACTGAGGCTACCACAAAGGCTTCTGCTTTCATGCCAGCACTTTTACAAATCCGAGAGATCCTGATATTTTTGCAGCTTAGGTAAAGACGGCTCCTTCTGGCCCTGAGCCTGTGCCTGGCCTGGATGAGCCTGTGTGACCAGAAGTGAGGCTGACAGTCAGGAATCCATGATGAGCTCCCCATCACAGCAGGACTCCCAGGACTACAGCCCTTCCTGCCACAGGCCTGCTCCTGGAGGACAAGGCTGCAGGCAGCTGAGCACATCACAGCTCTAAAGGAAAACTCGTTTGTAAGGGAACTTTCAAAGCTCTCCAGGCCACACAGGACAGCTCTAGGAGCTGGACACTGTTTAACATTGCACATGGCCTTAGTAAATCCATCAGGAAAAATGAGAGATAGGTTTAAAAGGTAAGCAGGTTTTCCAGGGAGGGTTGGATCAGGAAGACCCTTTTAGTACCACCCTAAGTGTTTTTCCAGCCTCATTTTACCCCTGTGGATGGTGCAACTCCAGCTAGGAACCAATTCCTGAGTGAGCACGAGTCCCACTTTTGTGCAGCACTCCTCTCTCCCCAGCCTCCCAAACATCCCCCAGCTCACAAGACAGCAGGCCAGGGTGCATCAACTTCCTCTGTGTCCAGCAGTGAAGAACAGCAGCACACCAGCAAAACTTGGGCCAAAATCTGCCAGAAGTCACTTCAGAGGCCTCATCTGAAAGCAGCTGCAAATGTCAGTGCTGTCTGTGCCCGTGCTCCCCTGGATAAACCTCCCCTCACACATGAACACCTAGGTTTTCTCTCAGGACAGGATCCCAAGCCTTCTGGGCTCCTCCCACAGCAGAGTTCTTGTGGAGTGAGGAACTCCTGAAAGGTCCTACCTGTAGGTGTATGGTCCTATCTCCTCCACGAGAGGAGTGGCACCTTGGAGCACTTCCAAAGGATTTGTCACATTGAAGAAGTAGAACTGCATGTAGACTGGGGGGGGAGGGTCCTCCCAGGCCTCGAAGGTTTCTGTGCCATTCTTCAGGACTGTTCCCTGAAAGGAGAGAAAGGCACATCAGCTGCTGATGCTATCATGCTGCATGGCACTGACAGGAGAGAGAGGAATTCCATGCCCTGGGAACAAGCACAGGCAGTAAGACTCGAGAGAGACCCAGTTCTAGATCTGCTTTACTTTGGAGCAGCTCACCCAACATCAAGCAAGCCAGACACCTGCTCTCCTGGCCACAGGCAGCACTGCTGGCTTCGTAGTTCCACTCCTCCCCACAGACAATGGTGCCTGGCATTTTTCAGAAGGGAGACTGATCAGCTATTACTCAGCAATCCTGTCTCCTTTCCTGCATCAGTAAAAACCTCCACCTGGTGCAAGACACCACAAAACGTGCCAACATTACAGATAAAAGCACAACTCAATGCTGGGAGGCCAAAAGAGTCCTGGCCTCGATGATTTCCTTGCCCAAGAATGTCAGATTCCAACACAGCTGTGAGATTCTGTCTCCCAAGCAATCAGACTTTGTTTTTCAGTGGCCTGAGAGCAAAACTGTGAATGACAAATTGCTTTCACATAGGCACTCTAGGATTTGTGCCTTTCCAAGGTCTTGGAATAGGGGAAAGGTTGTTCTCCCTCTGTCTTTAATTTCTTTCCTACAGCTGTGTCAGCACCTGCACCTCCAGCCCCACGGTGTGTCAGCCTACTCAGTAACCAAGCTATAAACCATGATTGCGAACAGAAGCACTTAGGAAATGAAGCACTGATTCCCTTACCTCAGTGATACTCCTTATCAGTAGGTACACCTCCTATGGAAAGCCACAACCACGCCTGGCACACAGAGCTCTGCAACAGAGCTCTCAATCTCTCTCTTCATTACTGCCCCATTTTGGATAAAATTCACCCCCCATAAAGCATCCCCACCACCAAACCCAAGGCTTGTCACGTAGTTATAACTCTGGAACTGCTGCAGTGGTCACACAGAGAAATCTGGCTCGCAGAGTAAATGCTCAGGAAGAAACACAAAGAAAACTCTGTCTTGGAAAACCACATCACCTGTAGGTGGAGGAAAGGGAGGAGGGGAATGATTTGCAATTAAATGGCTCTCATCAACACTCATTCTTTTTATTCTTGTGAGAAAACAAGCGGAATATTGTGAGTGGAAGCTCAGAAGCAGGGCAGGCTGGACAGCTGCCAGCTTGTGGTCAATGTTCATGGGGTCTTATCAGCCACACTTTTCTTGGCCTTTCTACTTAGGGAGGTGTTTTCTCTCCACATAGACTTTAATTTTGAAGGATGAGATAAAGAGAAGACTGTCTCCAAGACCAACTCGTTGGCAGGAGCTTGGCATGGCAGCAGTAATGCTGGATGTCAGTGAGAGCCAGCCCAGCTGCTGGCACTTCGCACTTGCAGCCTGCTTTCCCCATAGGATGAAATCCCATTTATTCTGTGCACACCTCAAAAATTAATGCGTTTCAGACACGCTTGAGGAGCTTGGAGCACTTCTCTGGAACTACCAGCACCTCACATATCCAATTTCTTGCACAGCCTGATGTTTTTGATCCTGTTTTCTTACGATTTATGCCAAGGAGACTCTTCTCTGTATTCACTAGTATTCACTGGTCACATTCATTCCAGATTTACTTCTTGGATTGCCTTGCACAATTTGCACCTCCCACAGAAATTAAGTGTCTATTTATAGCTCTGTACAGTGACAGCAAACTTGGGAGAGTCACAAACTTGTGAGCTGGATTCAGAGAGACTCCCAAAAACTGTCAAATAATGAAACATTAAGCTTAAGTCAGCTCTTTTCTTCTGATTTTGACCAAATGTTACCAGGGGTATTTCAGTCTATCACAGGATATTACAAGGACATCAGGGCTTCTCCTTTCCAAGTAGAGTCCACGCTCATTTCCAGTGTTCCAAAGCATCCTTCCTGCTGCCTGTATTTATCAGCCAGCCCTGAACCCACCCACAGCTCCCTCATTTGCTGCTGTTTCCTTGCCTTGACTGTGCTTTACACACAGAAAATAAATAGGGAGCTTTCCCTCCCAAATATAACAGCTACTGGCAGGGACGGTGGGAGTGGGAAATGGTACTGAACATTCCTGACACCTAGACAGAAAATTTAATTCCTTTACTTCATTTTATTTCTCGGAACCCCTAAACATTTTAATTCAAAGATGCACTTTGATGTGTTCCTCTATGACAGAGTTCACCTGAAACTTGTTAAGGGGGAGGGCTAAGTGTTCAGAGCAGCATGAGCAGACCTCTCTCCTCCTGCACCTTGGGAATGGCCTGCCCCAAAGGAGCATCCCAATGGATCCTCCAGCTAGGCCTTCACACTAAACTCCCCTGAGAGCTCCAGTATTTTGCATTAAACAACAACTGCAAAAAATGATCAGTACATCAGCTAAATCAAAGGAGAAAACATCTTCCTCTTCCTTTTGGGCCTGAAACATTCCAGCCAACTCAGCTCGAGAGATGCCTGGCAACAAGTCCAGGGCAATTTCAAGGGGCTTGAAGATTAAGTGTTTTCTAAAATTCTCAGCCTAAGAGATGTGGTCTGAAGGAAACACCCAGGCCAAAAGACTAACTACATACATATATATATATATATATATATATATATATGTATGTATAGTTATAGTTTCAAACTTCCAAGTTTGAAATGAGGAGCACAGCTCCAAGATTGATTGCGTGTGTGTGTATATATACATATATATATATATATATAATATTAGGCTGTATTCAAAACCTGCACACCTATGGCAATAAATACACCAGAGTCTCACTATCAGAGAGCACAAAGCAACACCACTGACAGCTGGGAATGGCTTTCTCTTGGGGAAGATTCATCCTTGTTCATTACAGATGTTTTCCCACTACTCTCTAGAGTTTCAGGTGCTAGGCCCTGATAACGAACAGGTTTTGGAATTCTGCTTGGGATGGCATGTTTAGGTCACAGAAATTTTAAAAAACAGCAAATAAAGAATAAGTTGATGAGATTTGAATGCCTTCTGGGAAAGGTGCTGCCAGTGTTCTTGTCACAACACATCTGCCCACTGATTTCCAAGGGGATGTCAAGTCTGACAGCAGGTTGGATTCCCACTCTTCCCACACCCTCTCTGTATCCCAGAGCCTGCTTCTGGCTGGAAAGGCTGCTGCACACACCCCCCCGTGAAAGCAGAGCCATCCCCAGCCGTTCCCAGGGGCTGGCTTTGGAGACACAGGCGCTTCAGCAGCTCCAAAACACAGCTCTCCACTCCAGCTGCACTTGAGACTGCAAAGACAGCCCCGCTCCAGGACGCCTGGAAAGCCCTCAAAGGAGCAGGGACTCCTTGCAAAAGCTCGGGTCGTGCCCCTTTCCAAGGCAAATTGAGATTTGTCTATTTGCACAAGATTTTCTGAGCTACACAGGCGGTTACACAAGAGACAGCAGCTTTCCCGACTACACACAAACCAGGGGAAGCTCACGTGGGATACAGCTCATGTGGAGAGCAGCCAGCTCAGCAGAGACAGGGAGCAGCCTGCCGTGGGGCCGAAAGCTGCGCTTCCCCAGCCCGGGGGTGTGGCTCCTGCAGACGGCGACCAGGGAGCTGGCACCGCTGGCAGGGAGCCGGGCAGCGCATTCCCGGCAATCCAGATGTGTGCCAGCACGAGCGGGAGAGCGGCAGGCAGGGAAGGAAGGCCTGAGCTCTGGGAACTTGATCCTGCATTAGTGCAGGGCCGGCTGAGCGAGCACCAAGTCGCTCTTACATAAGTCGCTCCGGGGAAGGAGCAGGCGGCCGGGAGATAATGCGCGTAAGGAGGATCACGCCTAATTCCCGACAGTCCTGCCTGCACCCCACGGCTCCGGCCGGAACAGCAGGAAGAGCACTTGGAAGCAGAGCTTCTGGGATGCAGGGGAGGCCAGACTCCTTCCCAAGGAGAGCCAAGGTAGGGGGACAGAGCTGCACTTCCAAGTGGCAAAACCTGCTGTAAGCTCCATGCCAACCAAACACTGTGCTCCCTAAACCAAACCGACTTGAGACAATGCAGTTCCCATGGTAGGAACTGCTCCCTATCAACAGCCCAAAGGAAAGAACAGAGGGTTAGGAGATCACAGATAATCTGGTCACCACTTAGACAACAGCACCGGTCAAATCCCTTCACTGGTTAGCATTCCTGGCTTCTCTGTCAAAATAAAAGCTAAGATAATATTCCTCAAATAGATATATAATTGCTCATCACAAAGGGATTCCAAGAGATTTACTAACACAGCTGACCCTTCTCACTGGGCCACTGCATAAAAACACAGAGCCACTCTGGGAGAGAAACAAAAGCTTAGGCAGGGCAGGAGCAGTGCAGGCCTCTGCATCCCCAGCAACGCCAGGATGGGCGTCCCCACGTGGGGAACAACCCGGTGAAATGCCTGGCTGCCATCACCCAGCCTGGGGAACCGGCAAACACCACGTGCTCCAGCCCACAGCACCTCTGGCCCTGCTCCAGAGGCACCAGTAAATGGAGCAGCAGAACAGGTATGAAAGCTGCAAGCAATTTATGATAGAGATGACAAAAAGAAGGGATAAAGAAGGGATGCTTTAGGTGCCCCCTGCTCCGGAGAAGGCTCCTTCCTACAGCTGCTGTTCCACAGGCAGCAAAGCTGCCTCAACAAAAGGCATTTTTACTCATTTTCACCCAGCCCAGGGACCAGTGCAGCCTGAGCTCCGTTCTGAGCCCCAGCCCAGCCGGGTGGTGCTGGACAGGGGGGGGGTTCACGGCCCAGGGATGCTCCTGCCCACTCACTCACCGCCGCTGCAAGGAGGCAGCCAGCCCCCTCCCTCCTTCCCTCGGCTATTTCCAGAAGGAATAAACCGGCAAACAAGGACCGAGCCGGGAAGGCGGCAATGCTTTTACCTGCTTCACTTGCAGATCCACCACCGTCTGGAAGACGTGCGCGACCAGCAGGGAGATGCTGGCGATGAGCAGCGTCATGGCCAGGACCCCCACGGTGACCAGACACAGCGACTTCATGGCTGCTGCTGCTGCTGCTGCCGAGCAGGGAGCGCCGGGGCTCCGCCGGGCTCGGGCTCCGGGGGCGGGCGCACCGCGGGCCCCGCCCGCCAGCGCCGGGAGCAGCCGCCGCTCCCCGCCCCCGCTGCTCGGCGGGGATGCTCTGCTGTCCCGGGAATGCGCTCCTAGGGATGCTCTCCCGGCTCGCCGGGGCCGGGACAACGTATCCCAAAGGAACGGGGGCTGGTTCCTGGCCGCAAGGACTCCCGGCACAGCCGCAAGGCTCCTGCCCGCTGGGGATGGCGCTGCTGGAGCGCCTCGCTCGGTGCTGCGGGCAGCGCCAAGGGGCCTTCTGGAAAACAAGCGGAGCAATTGCACAGCGAGATTCTTGCGGGAAAGCTGGAAGGGAGCGCGAAGCGCCTCTAGACTGAATTAGGCATCGCAGAGAGCGGCTTCTGCCACACTTGAGTGCAGTTCAGCTGCCACTAACACAGTTAAACCGCTCTTGAAAAAATCAATCACATCAAGGTACCTGCTTTTTCAAAAGCCAGGGGGATGTTCAGCTCCGCTTCCCCACCCAGCACTGCCAGCAGGAGGGAAAGACACCTGCAACAGAGCGACGGATGTCATGCCAACCCCTGTCCCCCACGGCCTTCCTGTGGCACAAGCCCTGCGACACAGCGCTGCCATCCCACGCCCCAGCGGCAGCACCAGGGCTCCCCAAGCCACGAGTCCGGTCCCTGGCAGCTCCCAGCTGCAGCCTGATCCCACTAACGCCTTCCCGAGCAGGAGGGCAAGTGGCCTGTCAGGAGGATTTCCTGCTGGGATGGACTGAAGCATCTTCCCTTACAAACGCTTCTTCCTGTAATTGTGATTGCAGCAACAGTGTTATGTCACTATGTGCCCTTTTGGATATTTTTGCTTATGAAAGGTTCTGAGGTCACATGACACAGCTGTTTGGAAAACCACAATTTTTTGTGGTCCCACCCATGCAGTTAAAATCTTTTTTTTTTCTTTTTTTTGAAGGGAGGGGGAAAAAAGGTTGTTCTGGCAGCTGTCTTTCATTTCGATTCTCATTCCAGAGTGGTGTTCTCAGCCCTGTTTCAACACCATTTCCCCAAAAACCAAGAACCAGAGTACATAATTAGAATCTGGTTTTGAAGGCTAATTGAACTACAGCAACAAAACCCTCCCCTTAGAATTCCCACGGAATTCTTTCTTTCTCTGTAACCATAAACCTTCCCTGCCACTGTAAAATATTTGAGCTGAACCCTGGCAGATATTTATAGATCAAGTAAAGATTCTTACAGACTTTTGGGTTTGATTAATTCAGGTTTTTGGGTTTTTCCATAAAAACCTACCCATGTGATGCATATTGCTTCTCCATACAGATTTTCTAGATTCTCAGTGCGAATTATTTTCTTTATTTTGGCAAATCATTTTACCTTTGGAAGCCAGGGAAGTGCTCAGCAGCCATGATACACTGCAAACTCTCCTCTGAGGAGCGGCTCCAGCTCTGGAGTGCAGCCTGGGAATGCAGTGGGTGCACTGCTGGCTCAAGGCACAGTTGTGTGTCATAACTGCAGATCCCTGAAAGCAGGGGCACATCTTCCCTTTCCAGCACCATGATGATGTTACTGAGACAAGAGGCAGACAAGGCCCATTCTGGAAAGCATGGCCACAGTGAAATTGTCCTGTCCCATACACTGGGAATATCTTGAATAAACATAAAAAGCCACATTTACTGAGGTTGTGATGTGGCTCCTTCTGTTTGTGCAACACCAGGGGGTCGGCTCCTTGGAGGCTATGCAAAGCAGGAAAAGCTTGTCAGGGAAGGAGTTAGGAAATCCCACAGCACAGTGTCAGCCAAATCAGACCAGATCCCAGAAATCCTTAATCCTCCTCCTGTGGGTTAGTAACTGTCAGACATGGCTCCAGAGGATGTTTGATGCTGCCCACAACAGGGCTGGAACAGCACTCAGGAGGGTGGGGTACTGCTCCTTGTCTCTCTGGGAGCATCCCTGGCACTTGATGGACCTCTGGACTTTGACACCTGAGATAGGCATCGTGCTTGCCCTTCCTTAACCACCTGCCACTGCTGACAGACCTGTTCACACCCTGTCTGACTGCTTCCCACCCCGGCCCTGCACTGCCTCCTCAGGAGCTGTGACCCCAGGGCACGCAGAGACACCAAACAGCCTCTCCAGGACCCAGAGCAGTTTCACCTCAATGCTGAAACTGCAGCTGTAACTAGAAAAGTGCTTTACCTGATAAACACTCCACCAGTTTCTGTCTCATCTCCAGTTTGGGTAAGCTTGTCCACTCGTGTCCTGCTGTTGCATCATGTTTGCAGTCTGCTTCCCTCTAAGGACCTGTGGTACCTGGCTGCCCAGCTCACCCACACAACATAAAACACATGACAGGGAACCTGCAGGTCCTTCCCACTGCCAGTTTGCTGACAAACTGAGCCTGTGCTGGCTGCAATTCCACAGCAAGGGCCAAGAAGGACACAGCACCAGCCTCACCTGCAGGGCACGCTCCCAGCCCTGGAGGAGCAGCTCCTGGGAAACACCCAAGTGCATCAGTAACACACAAGGAAAAGCTTTCCAGAGGCTTTGCCCTTCTGCTTTCCCTGCACAGCTCACACATGTCCTTGTTGCCAGAGAACTCACACACGCTGTGGGTATCTAGTACTCTATGCTTAATTAATAAAACAACAACAACAACAACATAGTAGTAGTAGTAATAATAATAATAATAATAATAATAATAATAATAATAATAATAATAATAATAATAATTTAACCTAGTTACAAGATCCTGATTTCAGCTGAGAGTTGAGACATTTCTGAAAGGTTTGTAACTGGGTAGCGATCACATTTCACTGTCTCAAGCTTCAATTTCTTCTTCCCACAGAGGCGAATTAATTGCTGGCAGGAAAGCAGTTCAGTGTAGGGCAGAGCTATGCTGCAATTACTGGGTCCATCAGCGACCTTGGAAAGGGCTGGGAGTAAAGTCAGTGCTTTTTGCAAGAGCAACCTTTGCTCTCAGGTTAGAACACTGCTTGATTTCCAGATTTGGGACAGTGACCTCTCAGGAAATGAGATCTTTACCTGTAACAGCACTTAATTTAGCTTCTGAGGAAATTATTACTTCTAACTGTTATGAGATTAGCAGCAAAAGTGCTTTTCCCTCTGAAATCTGGGCCTGACCCTCATATTTTTGACACTCCCCGGGTAAATAACCACAGCCCTCCTGGATTGTAAGCCTCTCACACACAGCTGCATGTGGTAATCCTGATATAGGCACGTTTTATATTCACACACAAACATATTCCTCCTAACTTCAGCTGCACCAAGACTAGCAGTGCAGCCACTCACACCCCTCAGCTGCTTGTGGCTGGGGCTGCTGCTCCCCTGACTCACCTGCTGGTGCAGCAGGAGCCCCGTGACTCAGGGCTGCCAGGCTGTGCTGCCAGCGTGGGACTGAGCCTTGCTCCAGGCCACCTTTTCCTCTGCACCCAGACTGCTGCCCTCCTTTTCCAAAGCTGAACCCCTCCTTCCAAACACCTCCTTCCCAGCACTGGCACACAGCAGTGCTGGAGCCCTCCCTGCTGAAGCAGGAAATGCCTTCTGGGCTGGGAGGATGGCATCAGTGGCTCTGGAACAGAGTGTCAGTCTTGGAAAACTGGGAAAGGAAGGCAAGGATGGGTGGGAGGCTCTGGCAAGTGGCACATCTGGCTAACTCCCACAGGCTTGCTGAGGGCCTGGCTTGCAGGGCCTCATCAGTGAGGCTCCCTCTGTCAGAGTTTTACTACCTTAGTTCAGGTTTTAGCTTCTGCAATGCAGATTGCAACAGGAAGAACGCTGTCTTTTCAAGTGCTTGATCTGATACTCTTGAGCATTGCCCACAGAGACTGACACACTTTTCCAAGCCCTCAGTTTTCTGTACAGCCCTTGAGGCAGCTCCAGGATGAACCAGGTTTACTTGTTCTGCTGCTGCTGAGTGCTGCAAACAGCCCTGGACTACTGGGAACATCCTCTGCCTGCTAAGGGATAAACACAGGTGTGGAAGCAGCCAGGGAGGAACCAAAACCACAGCTGATATGAGCCCATGCTGTTCCCAGCAGCAGAGCAAAGGAGAAGCTGGCAAAAAAAGCCTGGAGAAATGCAAACCTGACCAGGATTGTGCTGACTCTGGCCTTACAAACAGGCAGACAACAAAGCCTGAATCACCATAAAAATGTCTGTTTTCATTCTAGGGAGAGCTCTAAGGAGTGGGCAAAGGTTCTGACACACGTGGCTAACACAGTCAGGATAGTCATGCAGGCCAGGAACTTTCCATCAGTCACACACTTCCCCATCAATATCTGACACTGCAGAGCAGAGACTCCACCCTCCAGCCTTGAAAACCTCTCCTGGTAACCCTGGACATGACAGACATCACCAAGAACCTCCTGTTCAAACAGAATCCACAGTGAGCATGCACTTTTCCCCCTGTAGGATGGCATGCATGCCTCCTGAAAAGGGGAGGATTGCAGTCTACAACCCCAAGGGATGAACACTCCAGCCCCTGGCGCAGACCTTCCCAAAGGGAGGGGGCAGAGAGACACCTGTTACATTTATTTGCCCCACTTGGGACTTGGGAGTTTCAACCTGCTCCTAGTTTCAGGGGAACTGCATGCACTAGGGAGGGCACATTTAAAATCAGCAAACCAATGGCCCAAGTTTCCCTCACCTGTGAGTCCTGTCCCACCTAAGTGCCACTCCAACATACAGAGGTGAGGGAAGCTCCATAGCAGAAACTCCAGGGGTCTCATTTTTATCTTTTTGTAGCCTATTCTCAACCGCTTTTCCATCTGAAAGAGTTCAAGAGCAGACTCCAGCCCTCTGAAGGTCTGCTGCTGCACTAAAGCCTAGATGCACACTGCCTCTGCACACTGAGGAAAAGGGGAGGCCCTGCACAGAGAGCCAGGGATTTTCATGGTCTCTGCTGATGACTGCATCTGAGAGGCTGCAGACCTACAATCAGAGTCTGCTTTGTTCTGAGCCTGTCTTGTGCCACAACCTGAGATCTTCCCCTGTTCCTGAAGCCAACACAGGGACTGAAGGCTGCAATTAGATGATCTTGCCAGCCTGCATCACATTATGATTTACTCGGGCCATCAACTAACTCGAATTAAAATTCTGCAGTGTAACTCTCTCTAGTTAACAGCACCAGTGGCTCCAGAGCAGCACAGCTGAGCTCTCTGGAGCCTTCCCATGCATAAAACCTGGGGTGGCTGTTCTTAAAGTGCACCAAACTCACTGCCACAGATGAGGAAAGACCAAAAACCCTCACTGGAAGTCTGTCCCTGATTGCCAGTGTCCACTGCACTAAAATGCACACTTGGTGGGGCTGGAATGAGTCACCCTTATCCCTCAACCACTGGAAAACAAATGCTCTGTATGTCAGCCTGGATACAAACAGCTCCTGTCTGCCAACTCAACAAGGGGGCTGTGTGTGGGACAGCCCTCAGCTCCCACCCCGGGCCAGGGCAGCACTGCCCGAGGGCATGACAGCACCAGCTCCCCTGGAAAGGTGCCAGGGGCAGAGCCCCCAAGGGACAGGTCGGGAGGAGGAGGAGGAGGGAAAGGTTCTGCAAAAGGTCAGAGGAACCAAGGGGATCCTAGGGGTCTAATCCTGGCAGGGAGGCAATGCCATCTCCTGCCTTAGGATCTGTTTTCTCTGTACCCCCAGCCCCCTGAGGGCAGTGCAGAGCCAGGCTGCAGCACGTGGCTCCAAATCCCTGCTAAGGCAAAGCTCTGGCCCCACGATGTGGGTGTTATCCCGGTGCAATAAACAAAATCCCGGGACTGTTTGGGTGGGCAGGACGCCAGGCTCCTTCCTGCTCACAGCTGCTGACTGCAGAGCTGCCTTCAGCTGTTTGTATCATCTGCTCAGCACAGAGGGGCACTGAGGAAAACACACTGAGGGGGAAAGGGAAGGCAAACGGTGCCTGACAGCAAAGCCAAGCAACCCAGCACCCTTGGGCTATTTCTAGGTCTGTGCTTCTCCCAGATCCCAGCTCCTCTGTCCCCACTCCTTGCCAGATCCCAGGCTTCAGCCCCAGCGCCCTGTTGCACTTGGGCACCTGCCAGCCTCAATTCTGAGCATTTAATATCTTAAATACAGGCCAAAAGCAGAGCTGGGCCCTAGGATGGGAGCCACTGGCCTTCAGTACAGTCTGCAATACCTAGTGCAGGTCAGCTGTGACCCTTGGCACCAAAGGGAACACTCTGGGGCAGCAAACAAGTGTCCCTGCCACAGTTCCAGCATGTGACCCGGGCCTCGGGATGGAGCCACTGCACCAGGGGCTGGCTCAGGGCCCGCCCTGCCCTCTGCCAAGACTGGGTGGGAAAGGACTTCTTGCTTTCCCCTGTCACCAGACCCAGGCAGCACATGACTCAGTGACCAGTGACATCCCCCTCACACACTGAACCCAGCCAAGAGG
Source organism: Euphonia xanthogaster (assembly GCA_034509185.1). Taxonomy (NCBI): domain Eukaryota; kingdom Metazoa; phylum Chordata; class Aves; order Passeriformes; family Fringillidae; genus Euphonia; species Euphonia xanthogaster. The sequence continues at coordinate 1,432,702 of JAYDZK010000202.1, read as the reverse complement.
AACTTCAGGGGACACAATCACAACAGAAGCCACAGATTTGATGGCAGCAGAATTGCACTTCAGGGCACACTGAAAATCCCTGCTGCAGCCTTGTATTATATCCCTGGCTTTTTATTCCAGGGAGCAAAAATATGAACCACCAGTGAAGGCACCTCCCTGCAACCCTTTGATGCCAGACCTGTAATCAAACTTATTCAGGCCATGAAGACAAGCACTACCATCAGAGCTTACAAACCATTTGGCAGAAGCCTTTCCCAAGAAGCCCCACATGGTAAGCAGCCAGGCAACACAAAACAACAACAAAAAAAACCTCCCACCCATTTTGAATTAAATGATGTGATTTATAAAACAATAAAATTTTCTTGCAGCTTTCAGGAAAGCAGCATCTAAAATATGGGGGCATCAACACCCATATTGAGAATTTCTAAAAAGGTTTGGTCTAAATCAAATAAAGAATGTAAAATAATACCACACTTCACCTGGCTGTCATGCTGCATTTCCTATGGGCCTGACAATGTAAAGAACCCACATGGAAGTCAAAGCATGATGTCTCCAGACGTGAGACAACCATGAGAGGCTGTCAGCAGGACGTGGCTGGGAAACCTCATTTGTGACTGAATTTCTAAGAGCTGCTGAGTACCACAACTTCAGTGAAGTCTGAGATGAGCTTGAGACAATTTAGCCAAATCCATGGTACTTTGGTTTATGCCTGGGAGGAGGCAAAAAGACACAGGCACCAACCATGAAAGGGCACCTGGAATGCAGCTGTACCAGCTGGGGAAACGGAGAATGAAGAACACCAAAATGGAAAGTGAGACTCACACAGACTGACTAATGAAGTGAAAAAGCTGGCACATAATGGCTCGTGGGAAACAAACCCAGGAGGAAAAGGGATGTAGGGAAAGCTGTCACTGACACTACTGCCACAGCACAGAAGTCCAGGGAAAGTACAGGAAATGCAGCAAGAGACTGGCAGGGCACACAATAAGCCCTAGCTCAAACCCAAGAAGGAATTCCAAGGCAGATTACTATGGGTCAGTAGGAGAGAATGGCATTAGACCTCTTGGATGTTTTGAGTCAGCTAAGCAAGGATGAAATGTGTTCTAATATGGAAAAACAGCAGAGCAAACTCAGAATCACAACCTGTGTCCTGTGAAAGAGATGGAAAAGCTGTGTGCTCTGTGCTTCTCAGCCTGGGTAAGACCTTTGGGGGTGACATCTGTGGCCAGGCTGGGTCACTGTTCTTGAAGAATGGCACCAGGCCTCAAGTGGACTCCTGAGGTGCCTTTTAGCTGCATTCCATAATCTCACGGCTCATAATGGAAAGCAAATCTGGATCTGGGGTGTCCTCATTACTAACCAACCACTTCTCGAGAAGTTAATAGCAACTGAGAGAAGGCATCTCCTCTCTGCGAGGGAAGAGCTTTTCCTGCCAGCCATACTCCTCATGTGCCACCTGCTGACTGCAGGGCAACATTGCACAAGCGCGTCCAGTGCTCACAGCTGGGATACTCCAAGTAAAATGGGAGAGGGATGGGGCAGAACGCCAGTCAGGGTCAGTTTCCTCCGAAGTACATGAATACTTTGCCCTTCCCATGTTAGTACCTGCTGGGGTGGGGAACCAAGACACAAAGTGTCAAAAGCCCAGAAAACCTCCACGGCGTCAGTCTTGAATTTTAGATTTTAACCTGGCTCCCAGGGAGGCTACTTCAGCCTAAGCTCTGGGGGTTATGGTTAAGATGGGAAAAGGAGATGTGACATTGCTCCTTTTAACACCTGACTGTTTCCAGTTCAACTAGAAGAGGAATTCTTCACACTGAAACAATCAGCAGTGCTGAACACGGCTATAGCTTGCAACTACTGCAAGGAGTAACCCCCAAGGCACACTGCTGCAGCACGGGCACTTGGCATCTGTTCCAGCTGCCTGTGACACTTCCAGATGAGCCCATGGCACATCCATAGCGAGCAACAGAGCCCCCAGATTTCCATTTCTTATTTACTGACTCACCTGTCTGTTTTGTTCTGTTGCAGAACTGGAGGAAGCACCTTACACACACAAGGCTTTCAGAGCATTCTCTCCCCGGGATCAGAGGGTGGGCAGCCTCACAGGAGCTCCCCAAATACATGCCCAAGCGCCCCTGTCAGAGCCAGAAGAGCGGGACAGGAGCACACGGGTCTGGCTGAGCAAGTTCTCCGTTTCTCACTGGAGATCCCCTGTCACCACGCTAGGTGGCAGAGCTGACAGAGGAACAGAGCTCCTGCGAGACGCTGCCCTTCCCAACACCACCTCTGGCTGCTGCCTTGCTCACAGGGCCGGGAGAGGAAATACCTGCCCTCCTGTCTTGGTTTTGGTTCTGAAATGTGGCAAGGTGTCGGGCTTGAGGCTCCTGATCTCAGGCCAGCCAGCTGGGAGTTCCACAAAGTCAGGTGTGGCTTTTCCAAATACTCTCCTGCTTTTCCAATGCTCTCCCACTTGCTGAGCAAACAATGGTGCAGTGGAGCCTCAGTGTTCAGAGAACACTGCTCTCCAAAGTAATTCTACATCAGCAATGACTGAGAGAACAAACGAAGTCTTGAGTTAATTAGAACCAGAATTATGTCCCTGAGACTTCGAGAATTTGTTTCCTTGTCCCTCTGTTGTACAGATACTAGTCCTGCTGAAAAGCTTTAAAAAAAAAATCTCACCTGCATTTTGGAGCATTTCTATTTAGCTGCTTTGGAAATCCTCTAAGGAGACAGAAGTCTCCAAGTTGTAGAGGATATGAGCACTTGAAGAATTCCTAGAGAGGAGGGAACCAAAGCCTTCAAAGGGATAAGTTACTGTCAGCAGCGGTCTGTGCATTTGCCTCAGAGGAGGAACCTCAGCCCCCAGTGACCCTTCTCAGTTCTCCCCTGTCCAGCATCTGTGCTTCCAACACTCCCTAAGTGATCAGCAGTCCAGGAGTTTCACCTTTAGGATTCACCAACACCCCTGTCTTAAAAAATCAGGAGACAGCAAATGAACCCAGGCACCCTGAGAGGAGTTGCAGAGCAAACAACTCGGCTGCTGCCTGCACAGGCAATCGCTGCTACAGGCACGAGTAAATCCCATTAGAGCCACGTGAAGCCACGCTGCCTCTCAAAGGGAAAGGTCCTGGGGGGCCACGCAGGACTGGGCTGGCAGTGTGGGTTAGGGAACTGTCCTTCCCCGCCTGGCTGTCACCAAGCTTGTCTCTGTGTCACAAGCTTGGTGACTCCCTCTTTTTCTAACGATCCAAATCCATTTGTGGTATCAACAATTAACATCGTGGTAATTTGGGTGCTTGGCTTTAGTTTCTTTTGGGTGAAATGGCACCAGAAGAGGCCTGAATGAGCATGGAGATGAATAGAAGCACAGGAGACCTTTGCTGTACTCATTAAAGCAACACCCTGCCTTTCACCCTATGCATTTCTCTGTCTTCATAATAAACCTTTCCTTAGGGATTCCTGCAGTCATCTCTCCTAGGCTGTATTTGCTTGATGTCTCTTGCTTCCTACACTGTTTTACCAAACGTGCTTAGGGAAAGCAAAGCGAGGTTAGCAGCTCCAAATGCCACCTCTTCATGTGTGCAGAGGGCTGGCAGGGGGATGCCCTTTTAGTGTAATGCTGCAATAATGAATGGGCTGGGCCTGCTCTGCTGCAGGGAGGTGACAGGGAAGCCTCAATTGCAGTGCACACACAGTACTTACAGAACAGCAGCGTGGAGGTGCCCAGACTGGCAATCCCAGCTCAGCAAGGTGGTGCTTAGACACAAAGCAGGGAACTGGCTGCTTTGAAGCCTAGGAAAAAAAGGAATCTAAGTGAATGGCAAAAGTATCACCTACTCTGCTTCATTTCAGTAGTTAACACAGCCCACTACAGCCAAGGGTTTGCTCTCAGCACCAAGCCTGAGCAGCACCTTGAAGCACCAACAGTGGTAAAAGAGAGCGACCCAAGCCCTCAGCCACTGACAAAGTGCCCTGGCTCCACAGCTCCTTCCTTCCCCTGTGTCACCGAGCAGGAGATGTGAGCAGTGCACTTTTAGGCCATGCCAGGACACAGCCCAGTACCAAAATAGAAATTTTGACTTAATCACCAGCTCAGCACTTTTCTGGAGGAGACGGTTCCTCAGCTACTGGGGTAAGCAAAGAAAGGGAAGATATTTAGATCATGAATTCTGTGTCTGTGCACAGCCACCCTCCTCCATGCCAGCCATGGAGGCTGCACACTTGTGCTTCTATAAATTCGAGTGACATTTACTGTCCTGTTAAGCTGCAGGAGTGCTGCTCAAACTGACACTGAAAGATTAAGAAGCTCACACACTGGAAATAGACTTACTGGGACATCCACTTAGCCATTCTCTTGTCTAATGAGATATTGGGCAAAAAGCTCATCAATGGGTTTTAGACAGCCAGTCATGACCACACCTTTGGTCAGTTAAAGAGAATGGATTAAAAAAAGGCAGCAAACAGAACTGAGTGGAACTGACTCCCCTCACTCTTTCCCTGCTGTTAATCTTCAGGGCTATAGAGTGACACAGTTTGTCACTCTAGAACTGCCAGTTCAAAATACAAAGTCCCAAGGTGTATTTACTAAATTTCCCGGGTTTCTAGTAAGATTTATCTGTATAACTTCTCAATTCTGAAATGAGGTTTGACATTATCACTTCAAGAGTAGTAAAATGAAGGTAAATTTAAGTAAACATCAAATATCGTCTGCACTAATGGACTCTGAGCTCCTGATAATCCAAAAAGCTTCCTGAGCATAATACAGAAGCCAGAAGAGTAGGGCAATGCTGAGGAATCCACTTGGAGTCATTAGGGCATGATGAAGAGGTGACAAAATCAGTAGTGAATTAATCTCACTTCTCGAAGATACCAGAGCGGGACAGGATTGTCACCAGCACAAGCATTAAAATTATCAGCAAATTATCATCTAAACCCACCAGCACTGCTAGAATTAAACCTGCCCTCTGTGACCCTGCCTTGACAGGGAGGTTGGGGCTTAGATGCTCTCCAGAGGTCCCTTGCAACCCAGCAATGCTGAGAGACGGCCGAAAACCGAGCCCGAAGGCTGGAAACTTTCTCCGCTCTGACTTTGGAAGTCGATGCCTCGCCACGGCCCGCACGGCGCGGCTCAGCCCGGCCCCGCCCGGCCCGCGGCGGCTCCTCCCCGGATCCGGAGCCCGGCTTAAAGCGGCGC
>JAYDZK010000202.1:1356791-1420191 GCA_034509185.1 Euphonia xanthogaster | reverse complement strand
AAACCAACAGCCTTTTTTGATTCCTCTAAAAAGCACATCCGTAACTAAATATCCAAATAACAAACTCAAGAGCCTAAAATTTAGGCTCCAAAAATGTGACAATGCTACTGATGCTAATTAGAGAAGTCACGTGGAAGTTATCAATTTTGGGTGTGCTCATGTCAGCCTCTGAGGAGCTGCTTTCCAACAAGATGCAGACTTTGTAGCAAGTGCAATAAAGTCTTTGTGACAGCACGTGCTAGGAGGTATTTGAGTAAACTCCTAGGAAAAAATACTGTATTGGGACTACATCCTTCATAATATTCTGTAATGGTCCTGTTTGATATCAGTGCTGCAAGGGAAAACTTGCCAAGGGATATAAGGAGCAGGGAAACATTCTGGGACTGAAGATCTGCAGGATGTGAGCAGGAAGGACCCCTGAGAGCAAAATGAGGGCAAAACCTGCATCCTGGGAGGGTTATGCTGAAGTCTTGTCATGAGAGCCAGCACCCACAGTGAGAATGTGAAGCTCTCATATGGAGTCTCCAGGTCTAATCCATGGAAATGAAAAGCAAACAATGCAAATATATTTCAGAGCTCTTGCTTAGAGGGATGAAAGTGACATGAAAGCCTTGTTTCATAATCCCCAGGAAGCTGTTAGCTTTATGAATAAAAATAATACAAACAAGCTCAGGACTGGGGCTGTATTCAAAAAAGCCTTGGAAACTGAACCTCAAACGAGTACTGTGAGAAGCAGGTTACTCAGCTAAGTCAAAGCACTTCTCACTGTCCTAAAATGTGCTTTTCCACTGTGCTTGCAGCAGCAGCCTCTCCAGCTGCAGTTTTGATTTAATCCTAATCAAAATTCATGAATTACATTTTCTTTTATGAAGTATCCTTATGTTCTGGATTAGAAACATCAGAATGTGTGCTGTAGTGATTTTTCAACTTCATGTACTGCTGTCACTATCAGGTGTCTGGTATAAAAAAAAAATTGCTGCATTTGGATATTTACATATGGCAGGAAAAGAAGAAAGGAGTTCTGAACAAATATAAAAGGAAGCACTAAAGGCAAATGGTGTGGTCACCTTCTATTTCCCTTCCACCTGAAGCATCTGAGCAACCTGGCAAACAACAGAAGCTTTGGAAGCTTCCAGATTATCTCAAGTTTAGGTATAAACCTGACCTTGCAAAAACACATCCCACACTGCTCCTGAAGCATGCCAAGAGCCAGATCTCAGTTTCAGATGGCGCTGTAAGCACACAGCACACAAATGAAATAAATCTATTATTCTTACCCTGCATTCCTCATGGTTCTTAAAGGGGATTTCCTCCCACCATGGCTGCTGAGATCCACAGAGGGAACTTCACTGTCTGAGACTGCTAACTCTTGAAGAATCCTCTTCAGATCCTGCAATGCTCTTCCTTCAAACTGTCCAGCTTGGTAGGCTTCTGAAATGAAACAATTCAGTTTAAAAGTATTTACAAAGGCACTCTGTTGTCAATTCTTACCTCAACTCATCCAAATGCACCTATTTTCTCTCCCTTGGCTCTTGTTTTGTCCTTTTTAACCTGTGACCCCGGTAGTGCTCTACAGGGCACAGACACGGGGCTGAAGGGAGACACAGGAGCACCTGGGGCTGTTTGCCAGGCAAACTCATTGCAGTTTGCCATGCAGACTCTGCAGCAGCTGAGCTGCCTGCAGATACAAACCCCTTCATTGCCACAGCCATCACAGACATCAAGCACAATCTTATTCTCATTTTACTGCTCAGGACTTGAGGCAAAGGCCTGGTTCAAAGAACTCTTTCTTGCAGTGAAAACTGGATTTTTCACTGCTGAGAACTGGATTTTTCAGCGTTTCACATGTTCAAAGCGCTGGTCCCACTGACCTTTGTTGCATCTGGGGATGGAAAAATGTGGACCTTTGGAAAAACTTGGCTACCCCATTTTCATTTGTTAAAAAAGGTAATTTCTAATGTGAACACACTGGCTGCAGCAGCACTTACATGGGGAACAAATCCTCAGCTTCATAATGGGTCCAAGTGACACTGAGTCAGACCAAATCCTCCTTTTGCACATTCCAGCTAGGAAACCAGACTATCACCCAGCAGAGTCTGCCTTAAGTGCTGGAGCTGCTTCATTTTGTACACTAACTAATGATGCAGGAACCAAGAAGATGAAAGTAGATTTTGATTCAAGTGCTCCTGCAACCTGCTCGGTCCTCATTGTAGTACTAAATGAAAAATAAGTCCTTTTTCCTTCTTTATCTTCAGCAGGATAAATTGATTAACTCTGAGATGAGAGAATGGGGGTGCCTGATGCTGCAGGGATTTCACAGAAGGAACTATCCTTTGTTCCTTGATGGAAATGCTTGCCACCACATCAGGAAACAAACCAGAAAATATTCCTGAACAACGCCTGCACTAACTTGTGGCCTCCTATAGGTTCTGAGGCTGAAATTAATGCAAATACCTGGGAGATAATCTCCAGAAGTGACCTGATGTCACACAAAATCTATAAAGAAAATAGCTAAAGAATTTTTTTATGAGAGGTTAAAGTTGATGTTTTCTGTAACAAAAAAATCAGTGTGTTTCATTTAAATCAAAAGGTAGAGGTACAAAACCAAAAGGAAGGAAAATAGTGTGGATAAAACTGATCAAAATCAATGAAAGCCAGAATGGAGGAAGAGATTCAAATATCAAGCAGATGATTAAATGCATCAACAACTAAGCACAAATTTATTTATTTTCACTGTCAGATGTGATTTACAGAAAAAAAAGGTGAAAACCAAACCACTTACCTTCAAACTTAATAGCTTATAAATGTTACTTGTGGCAGAGGTAAAATAAACTCTCAGCACAATCTATAGGATTTTATAGTTGTCACATTGTTTTTTACACCAAAAAGATATCTGAAAGGACACAGCACGTGTGAAGCTACAGAAATTATTTCACCTTCAGTGTTAGGAATTTGCTCTGAGCAGATGCTCTTCCCTGAAGAAATTCCATGTTATTTCTGGGCCATGCTGGTGTCCATGCTGAGGCAGGCACTCACCTGAGGTGCAGGGCATGTGGCCAGACAGCAGAGAGCACGTGGGACAGAGGCACAGTGCACTGCAGCTTCCCTGAAGCAGAGGCTGAGGAAGAGCCTGGGCCCTGCAGCTCCTGGGAAAAACCAATACAAGTTCCTCGCCTTGGTCACTCATCCTCTGAAGCACTTCTTGTATTGCTTATGGAGAGCTGTATTCTGAATACAGCACTTTGCTCCTCTTTCAAAGCCAGCAGCTGGGGTGGGTCACTAAAATGAATGATCATTTCTTGTGATCAAACTGCTGCTCCCAAGGTACCACGCATGTAAAGCAGGAGCCTCACTGCAGCCTGAAGAGTCCATGGTTAAAAAATAAGGCAAAAGTAAAAAATATCCTCTATCCAACTAAGTAGCAAAGATAGGGATTGGACTCCATCTAATATTTCGTTGTCATTACAGGAAACAGCACTCCAAAAATCCAAAATTATGAGCAGCACTGAGGAATTCCACACAGAAAAGGGTTTCAGAACACAGACTTTTGAGAGCTGCTTGCACAGAAGAGGGTCAAACCTAAAGCCAGGCCCCAAAGCAACTGAAGCTGAGGCTGGGCCCACGCTTCCCAGGAAGGCACTCACTCTCACATGCAAGGTGTGCTGCAGCCTGCAGCGCGTGGCTTCCCGCTCCGGGCCCGGATGATGCACCGGCACTCGGCAAACTGCAGGGATGCGGCAACAGGGCACAGAAAGGGCTCAGCTGCCAATGAGCTGGGCTGACTTGGTGGGGACGGCACCCTTTGCTGTCCTCTCTCTGACAAAAACAAGGAGCACACAGGGATGCTGCCTTGACCTCCTGCTATCAGCACCGCAATACTGCAGGATGCCTTTGCTGACAGGCTCAAAAGCAACTGCTTATACGAGCCTGGCAGCCATAACATGCGCACCAGAACATGCCAGAAGGGGACAATATCCTTCCAGGGCCAGTCCCAGACCTACTAACACCTGTGGGATTAGAACATTTGGCTGTGCTCATGAGGCCAAACTACACTCAAGGTTTGAAAAGGGATGGCTGAGGACTTGGCTGACCCATTGTTAAGTTGCTGTCTACCTATCCCTCCTTAAAAAATTTACTCTGAAAAGAGGCATAAATAACCATATCCCACAAGAAAGGCAAGCTTCCAGTGACAAGCATTTAAAGACAGAAATGCTTTACTTGGGAGCAGGTAGCACAATTCTTTTGTCATTTTTTAAAAGGGATTTGAGAAGGACACCTTGCATAGCAATTTACATCCAAGAGAGTTGGAATCCTGAAAGGATTCTTTGTCCTGGAAGAGGAGCAGCCTTCCTGCAGGGCACCTGGGATTTCCATGCCAGTCAGAGCAGACCTAACCTTAGGGGTCAGGTATGCCACAAACAGAAATCTCACTTAAAAAAAGTAAAAGGCAAATGAAACTGTAAAAACTGCCTCATATGGAACAGCAGAGAAAGCAGCTGTGCCCAGAGTCAGTGGAAGGTTCTACAGCCTGCACAACACATTTACTTTCAATTCCCTGTAGTTATAGATTTCCCTGAGCTAATAAGGAGTAAAACAAGAAAACTCCTAATAAAAAGAGAAGCCTTTTACTGTTAAAAAAAAAGTTCAGGTGAGGGTCTTAGAGTACATGTGAAAGGAATGCATTAAATACAACCCTTCCCTTCCCAGGTGACTGCAGAGGAAAAGAGCCAGAAGCCTCCATGAACTGAGAGTTTCCTTACATTACCTTATCAAGGGCTGTCTCCACCTTGGATAGCTTTTCTTTCAGCCATTTGTCTGGTGATCTCAGGGTCTCCAGGTCCCCAGCAATCCTGATATTCTCTGCTCTAACACAGCTCAATTTCTGACTTAGTTTACTATTTTCGTCTCTGAGGTAATGCTTCTCCTGCATTTAAAATGACAACACAGTGTGAGTCAAAAACTTATAAATTATAGACATTTATCTCCTGTAGATTTTATTCTTCTCTTTGAAATATCTGAACTAACCCTTTGAGAAGCTTAGATACTGCATCTTGCACAAAGATGACGCCCTGTAACAAGAAGAAAGGCCCTACAAGGAAAAGTGCAACCGGACTGCCCTCAATGAAACAAAATCTCCAATTTTTGATCCATTTTCAAACTGGAACTCCATGCTTCAGGATCCACAGGATGCCAAGCCAGTGAAGAAACGGGACAGATTACAATGAATAGATATAAATGATCATTCAGTGAACTACAGTTCTTGGCAACTGAGTGAGTTCTCACAGAAAATGGAAAAGGACTCAGAGTGATGGACCCTGACACACAGAACTGACATCCAGAACTGCCTCAGAATCCAGAGGGGAAGCACTGAGACCCAGAGTCAGAAGGACACAGAATGCCTGAGTTGACATTTCTAGGAAGAACTGATAAGTAAGAGCCTGATTCTCATTGTAATTATTCTCATTCTTGCCAGAATAAATATATATTAAAACCTGCCTGTGCAGAAGGCTGATTTCCATGGACACCAAGCAAAACGATTTTTGGCCCTTCACGGGCTGACTGTGCTTTTGCCCATGCATTTCTCCCAAGACAAACCTCTCTAAATGCAGTGAAACACTTTTAAAAGGGGTTCTAGTGACCTTAGCTGCATTTGCCATTGCTTCTCCCAAGAATTTCATCTTGCTCTGTAGTGCATCTATCTGTCCTCTCTTGGCTGTGATCTGCTTGTGTATTCTCGCTGCAGCTTCCAGAGCTGGACAACAGAAGGTTAATTCTCAGTGAACAATGAGGATTGTGATGGCAATACTACCAAATATTCTCTGATAAGACCAATGTGTGTGATTTTTGGGAAGTTCAATCCAAGTTACCATGATCCCTCCATAATCTTTAGAGCAGTCCTGGCCTGTTTCAGTTCAGTTTGGGCTGACTTCAACTGCATTTTCAGTCCGTTTGCAGTACTTTCTATTTCCTTGACTTCACTCTGATAATTCCTCTTCAAATCTTAAAATGCCTCTGGTGAGAGCAAGTAAAGATTGAAATCAGAATGACAAAAAACATTCATTTTCCTAGACTGAGACTACAGATCTGCTGCCAACTTGTGATAAAGGCAGAGCTCCCAAGGGCTACTTCCTGAGGGTACAGGGGTGTGCAGAGAGCAAAGCATGTCACCAGCAGCATCCAGCCAGCTCCTGTGCAGATTAACCTGAGAACATCCTTCAACTTTGGTGGTTACTTTGGATCCAGATCCTGCTTTTTATACATTTTAAATATTTCAGAAGCAATTTTATTTTTATAATGTCACACATCAGGATATATTTTAATAATATATCTTTATGGGGTTTTCCACACATTAATTGTGAAAACGTGTTAAGTTAAAGCATCAAATAATAACATGGTAGCAAAAATGCACCAAAACAAAGCTGCACTATAATCTGGCCATAGATGGTTAATGGGATCCAGTACTGCTGTTACATACCACTCCCAAAAAAAAAGGCCAGGTTGCTATTCTGTGATTTACTAGATCTGCTTTTTTCATCTCCTGACTCACACAGTTTAAAATATTTTTGCTCATAGTGAGATGGGCCATTAAGATTGTGCTCTCCCCCTCCAGTGCCAGAACCCCAGATAGCTCCCCGGAACAATCTGACCATCCCGTGCTGGCACGAACCTCATGCTGTACCAGCAGCCATATTTGGATTCAGTCAGCAGGCTGCTCTTTTATTTTTAACATCAGCCCAAATTAGCAGCTGTGGGAGCTGAGCTCAGGCTCCCTACCTGCAAGGCCAGCTAGCTGCCTCTGGCCAGCCTGGAGTTCCTGCAGGAGCTCATCTTTTTCCAGTTTTGCATCATTCAGTGCCTGGAGCCTCTCTGTGCATGTGCTAACCAGCTGAACCTTTTCCAGCTGCAGCTCACTCAGCCTGGCCTCCATTTCACATATTCTGGCTTCTTTCTCTTCCTTTGCACTCTGCTTACATAAAACACAAGCATGTGTAATAAACATCATTACATAAAATAACCACAAAGATGTGTGGACTCCACTACTTGAAATCCCAGTTTGGGGCAAAAAAGAAAACCAGAGTGAAACAGACTATTTGTTGATAGCTGATGGCTTTAAAGAATAATTAACCTCCCAAGTGTAGCTTATGAACATGATTGCCCTTCTCTTGCAGCAGCCCCCCCATGTGAACTCAAATGCCTTCTCACCAAAGATAATGAAATGCTGTCTGGAGTGATTTTTCTTCTGAAGATTCTGACCTGCATGGGACTACCACATCCTGTATTTCTTGTCTGAGAAATAACCAGTGTCCTCAGTTTGGAATTCTGTGTGCTGCCTGTCTGCTGCTTCTCAGTAACACTTTGTATTTCTGGTTCTGCTCTGGCGTGAACACTCATCTCACCAAGGTCATTCCAGCCTTTTGGCAGCTGCTTTTCACCAGAGATTTATTCATTGGTAGTGGTAATGTTATAATATTATCGTCCTCTGCCCACTAAGTAAGTGCTGTTAGAATTCCAGGGGCATTGCCTGACCTTCTTCAAAACCATACTATCAGCACATAAAGGCAGAGATTTAACACCATAAAACATTTACTGTCACAAAAAGACAAACACAGCATTGTTATCACACCTTAAGCTCTTCTGCTTGGAGTTTCCAGTCATTTATTTCTTTTTTCAGCTGGGATTTCTCCACTTCCATTGCTCCAGCAGTTCAGCTGTGCTGGCCCATGATCTGGGTCACGTTATCAATTTGCTTTTGGAAGACCTCAACGCTCCTTTCCTCCTCCAACACAAGCAGTTTCAGCACCTTGCACTCCAACTGCACCTTGTGTAAGCAGCTCTCTTCACTCCTCGTGTGCTGGAGCTCCTGCACCCTCCTGCCAAGCTGGGAACGCAGCTCCCTGATCTCCTGGCTGCCAGCCCCAGGGGCTCTCTCCTTCTCCTGCAGACAGCCCAGCAGATCCGAGCCCCTTTACCCAGCAGCCTCCAAATCCCTCTGCTTGGCTTCCTTGGTCATCTCCAGCTGCACACTCAAGGAGGAGATTCTTCCAATGCTTGCATTTTTTTTCCTCAATTGCAGCCATCTGAAGAATAACAATACCATCAATCACTTTCTCTCTAAGGAAGCAACTTCTGCCAGTGTATGAGATGATGGACCAGTCTACAAGGCTATTTAATAAAGATATTCCTATGTGCCAAGTTTAAGGTAATGTAATTTATTCTATTATCCAGACAGTTTTTCTGAAGCAATCCCTCCTCAAGAGACTTTCCTTCTGTCTCTGGAACATTTCAGATCTCCACAGACTCAGTTTCACTGGCACCAGTGCTAACAGGCAAATCCACACACATCTTGTTTACATAGATCCTCTTCATTTCTCCCAACTGGGAACAGAGCTGACAAACTGTAGATTCCAGGTGACAGACTTGATGTGGATGCAGCAAATTCAGGGTTCTTGCTTATTCTCTATGGGAAGTTTGAGGTGGAGAAATTAGAAGCTGTAAGAAGCATCAAAGGAGAAGCAGCCTCAGCCTCCTCATTCCCAGCTTGCCTAACACATGGATGTTTTCTCTCTCCTCTACATTGCCTCCTTTGTGGGGTTTCTGGTTTTATCCATTTTCTCTTCATTTCACAGTCTGTGCTACAAGTGCTCTATCAAAAAAAAGCACTGAGAAACCAAAAGAATAGGGCAGAGAGTGGAGGATAGGAGCAGATTAAGCTTTCTCTCAAACTACTGTCACTCTTAACATTTCCTACACTATAATCAAACCCCAGATTTAACCTGTCTCCACCAGGCTTTGGATGCTACTTGCAAGCTGCAGGCACTGCCTGCTTGACGAGGCAGTGCTGCCACCTCGTGCTCATGCTCATTTCTGAGCTTCTCAACCCGCCTCCCGAAAGAAAATACGGGCTATCATTTCATCTCGGCAAATAGTAACTCCTTTCACTTGTCAGAACTGTAGCAATTTCCATGTTCTGTTATTAAGTATCAAGCTACGGATAGTTTAACTTTGAAGGTGTTACTGTGTAACTCAAGTGGATGGCAGGGCAAAAATTAGAACATCACAAACAAGAAAGGACAAAAACTCTCAGTGAGACCAGCAAGAAACACCTGGTTTAACCGCCAAAATTACTGTCACTCTTTTCTTTTAATGGTGGAACTGATGTCCCAACAAATTCCACTTGTCCACCTAAGCGACATTTAGAGAAGTGAGGCGCAGAGATTCTTCCAAAATAGAATTTTTGTGGCAGTAAGTAAACCAGGTGATGACCAGCATGGAAAAAAAAGCAGCACAAAGTCAAGGGCAAAAAACCACCTTTTATTGGAATGATTGTTGAACTCCTCAAAAACATAGCTTGCTATTTCCTAGTCACCCCACCCCAAAGGAATTCTCTGTGGAACACGTGAAAAAATGCCTGGTTATTATTTAGGAATTTAAAAAGACAGAGAATTGATACCTCACTTGATCCTGCTGCAGCAGAAGCTCTCTGTGGGCCTGTGAAATCTTTTGTCAGTGACTGAACTTCTTCCTCCACTTATTGTGAACATATGACCCAGCAAACCCCTGAAGGAAAGGCAGCAGATTTTAAAGTGTCATTTCCTCTCCTTTGGTTCCACCTTGAGCTATGGAAACGTGCTAAACCCCAGCAGTAAACCCAGCCTGGAGGTGTGACCAGTGTCTAAGGCTGCCACCTTCACTGCAAGGTGCCACTTGCACCTCTGAGTCAATCAGTAAATCAAATCACAGTTCGCAATCAATTTTCAAACTAATTTATGACCCTTCTGTGGGAGAAACTTTCAAATCTTAGATATACAAGTGTATATAAAAAACACCAAATATCAGCACTATCTTCTGGGGAAAACAATAACAACGCATAGCAGGAATAGGAATTTTCTAATAGCTAACAAATCCTGTGTACTACCTTAATTCCTGGATATTCTTGTTCATTGGAACAGCACCTGTGAAGAAAAAGATGTGCGTTTACTTTTTAATCTGTTAGGAGTCAACTTCACATAACAAAATTACTTCTGCCCATCTAACTTTAAAACTGCAAGAGGACTGGAAGGTATTGATGTGGAGGGAAGTTTCTCTCCTTTTCCAAATCTTCTGGTTTGTTTTGTCAGGACAGATCCAGATGCAGGCAGAAGAGAAAAAGAAGGAAAAAAAAAATAAAAAGAAGAGGAAACGAACAAAAAGAAAAAAAGAGGAGGAAAGAGACAGAGAGGGGAGTAGGAAAGAGAGAGAGGGGAGTAGGAAAGAGACAGAGGGAGGGAAGTAGGAAAGAGAGAGAGAGGGGAGTAGGAAAGAGACAGAAATCTGTTAGCGGCAGTTTTAAATCAGATGGTATTGACAGGTTTCTTGTTCAGCTTATTTGGATTTTCCGGCGTTCCTCGTCCTCTGGAGCACCAGTGACCACCCCGCAGGCCGAGGCAGCCCCAGCAGCACCCGGCATACCTGGCTAACTTAACACCTCCAACAAACCTGACACGGCTGCCTCGGGGGTGCTTCCTGTGGGCACACTGAGGAGAAAACCCAAGCCCTCGGTCCCGGAGCCCAGCCGTGAGGGGCCAGAAAAGCGAATAGAGGAGAAAATCCCCTCAGCCCCGCCACGGCAGGCGCGGCAGCCCCGAGGCACCGCCAGGAGCCGCCTCCCCTCAGGCGGGCCGGGCCCCGGGGCTTTCCCGCCTCGGGCCCTGAGGGGCTCCCGCGCAGCTCCGGCCCCTCAGCGCGCCGCGACACCGCGCTCCCGGGGCTCCCCGCTCCGCTGGGCGCTGCTGCCCACCCAGCCCGCCCCGGGGAGAGCCGCCGAGCTCCTCCCGCTTCTCCCCCGCGGGAAGGAGCCATGCCGAGCCGCCGGCTGCCTCTGGGAGACCCGCTGGCAGCAGCGGGAGGCGCGGCGCCGAGCCCCTCAGCCCCGACATGGCGGCTGCCCCCTCACGGCCTGGGCACCATTTTGGGGTCGGAGGTCCCGGGTGGTTTCGCGACGCTGGCGCTTGAGGTTGGACACAAAAATCGCCTCACGGGGATAGGGAAGGGCCTGGATTATTTTCCGTATAATATTTGGCTATTAAGGTGGGACATTTTGGAGGGGTAACCTTGAGCTGATTGAAGGCAGAAGTCCTGTGAGGGGACTTAGACTTTCTCCCGCCAAAAAAAAGCCCAGAGGATCAAAAGCAAAAGATTCAAAGGCATCTTGCCCTAAATCCAGTTCAGTAATACAAACTGGAATATCTTTAATTTTACACCAATCTCGGCAGAGAGGACAAGTTTCTGTGTTGCCTGGTATTTTCAAGGTGAGGGAGAGAGTGTAGATTCAAGAGGTAAATCACTTAAGCAAAGGAGATTACATGTCTGACTGTGCCATTTTGGATCTCCGTTTCAGGAATGAACACACAGGTGTCCATAGGCCCTCGTTTCAGATTATTCAAAAGACCACCCTGATACAAGTTTCCAGGAACAGGTGTATGAACAGGGCCCAAAATAAAGTCCTCAGCTGGACAGATCAAGTCTGAGAAAACTCAAGAGACAGACAGGTATGTTATTTTATTTAAATATCTGACTAAGATTTAAAACACATAGCCACTCCTCAAGGGTGCCACATACTTTTCATTTAAAAAACAAAAAAACCCCATCCACCTGGTGCTGAAAGACAAAAGGAGAAATGTAGTTTTACGTGAGCTACTACAGAAAAGTAGGAATTAGCCAGCTGAAAACAGACCTCAGCTCTCCATTCCCCTTGCTGCACTGCAATCCCAAGTGGAAAACAGCTTGAGAAAAGGATGTCTGTCACACCACCAGGAAGAGGCAGCAACAAAAAGATTTTTCTTACTTACAGGAATAAGAGATAAATGAGTGTTTAGGTAAATACAATACCCAACAATATCCGGAAGCTTTACAATATCCTCAAATGATATTTTCATCCTCCAACAGTGCCAGGTGTTAATAAAGCATGAAAATTCACCTAGGAGGGGAGCAGCACTTACCTCGGGCAGGCAGTGCTGGGCTTTGTTTTTCCGGGATTTAGGATGGGGGACTGAGATTCTGCTCTTTACTGGGGGGCTGAGAAGGAAGCTCATCAGCCCGCCTTCGCTCCTGGCTTTTCCGTGCTGCGGGATGCCAATCCAGCTTCCCGAGCGCTGCTGGGAGCCACGTGCTCCTTACTCCACCCCTCTGCTCCCTCGGTAGCCTTGGGAACGAGCTCCTCCCTCAGGAGCCGATCATGTGCATGCAGGAGAGCCAATAAACGCCGTACCCTGGGCTTGATTTCTCCCCTAAGTGTCATCCAAAGCCTGGCTTCAGCGGGAAACTTGCTATCTTTTCCCCATCGGGATCCTGGCAAGGTGCTTTTTTTGCAGAGTGTCACCTGTCTTTACTGCAGGTGCTTTTTTTTTTAACCCTTGTTTCCTGAGAGTCCAGGTCTGGAGTGCCCAGCAGCCCCTGTCATTCTTGCAACAGAATAACTCTCTTAGGGTCGAATTCCTGTGTAACTTTCCTCCTATTTGGGAGTACCTTTGAAAAGGCATCAAGATGCAAGTATCAACTGCTTGCTTTTAAAATAATCCCTTCCTCTAGAGGGTAGAGCTTCAGAGAAGGGGATTGGAGTGATTTATGCCAGCAGACTCCTCACATACCTGGGCCATACCCACCAGCCACTTCCGAGTTGATTAAAGGTTCTAACAACAGCTTGATTTGTTTAATCATCATCTTATTTGGGGTGGGAATTTTGTCCAGTTGTGGTGACTTTTTTGGTTCCTGATTGGAACTCTGTTTTCAGCAGAGTGGTGGCGTCAGATAGATGAGAATTCAGATGCAGGGGGAAAATCTGCAGTTCTGAGTTCAAATGTCCTGGATCCACGTCCTTGGGTTGTGACAGCACTCGTGCTCCCTTTGGAGGGACAAATCCCTTGCTCACCTTGGCTTGTTGCTTTTCAGCTTGCTTTGAGGAGCTGAGTGACACAGAAAAGCTCCATATTAAATGGACAATCTCTTTCCTCTTCTTCAAAGAAAGTTCTTTCCTTTCAGACTTCACACACAAGTGCCTTTTCCAATACCAAAGGGATGTGGATTCATTGATTTCACAGGTTACTTCTGTTTCTCAGCTTTGTTCCTTCCTTTCACTCTCAGATCTCTGTTTTCCCCTTTCTCTGCCTGATTTTTCACATTTTTACCTCAGGCCTATCCAGAAAAACGAGCTTATTCCGTGGTTTGGAATGAAGATGAGCTCAAATCCAACTGGGAATCTGAGTGGAGGTTCCCTGTGTAGCCCTAGGAATTTTTCTCTGGAAGCACCTTTTCAATGTTAGTTGATAACTGCAATCCCTTTGATACCATGCAGAGCCTCAACATGTTTTCTCCTGTTATTTCCTCTTTTAGGTGCCAGACTGACATTTTCCAGAGCTGAGGAGATGGATAAGTTACAGTCAGCCCCAGCTGATTGTAGGTAAGCATAGGAAAGCCATATTTCTTATTTATTAGTTCCTGATTTTTTTTTTAATAAACTTCCAGGGGAATTGCTACCCCAAGAGGGAATGATTCATTCCTGAAGGGGTCCTGGGCTGATCCAGGAGAGCTGTGTCTTTTGACACTTGGGTTTTGTTCCATCCTACTGCAGAGTCCCAAATGGCTTCAGGACTCCTGGGGAGAGGAAGAAGCTGGGCCCACTGGTGCCTGAAGGATGCCCATTATTTGAAATTCCTGATGCTCCTCAGCTTACACAGAGCCCTGCCTGGAAGGAAAAGAGAAGATCTTCAGTGAGAAGACCAGGGACCAAGGGAAAAGGAGAGCTTCTTTTTCAGCCTTTTCCTGCTTCCTGTATGGCCATCAGCAAGTCACACATTGTGTCTCTGTGAAAGGTAGGAGAGCCCATGTTATTTCACAACACTTCTCTTTAGAGACAAATTGGGAATCTGCTTCCTCTTAACTTCCAGGGTAGAACTAAGCAGCAGGTAGATTTAAACTAAGCCTAGTGTTTAGTTCTCCTGCCAGAAGGAACAGGTGTGTACAAAATGAGCTGAATTTCCTGTCTCTGATCAGATCAGGCGCTCCGAACACTCAGGACGCCTGATCTGATCAGAGACAGGAAATTCAGCTCACAGATCCTGCTTCATTTAAAAGGGAAAAGCGTAGTAAACGCCTATGAACGAAGGAAACGTTGGCATGTAAATCGATCAGCTTAAACTGTGTCCATTTCTGGTTTCAGCAGACGGGGGCAGTGTTGCTCTGATGAACTTCATTTGCAAAAGAAACTTGGAATATTTGAAGGAATTTAGGAAAAGGCAGAGCAGTTGCCAGCTGCCTTGATTGATGATAAATACAGGGACCTCTGAAAAGTGAAATCAGTGGTAATTTTTATTTTATTTCAAATTTTTTTGATTGGGACCTCTGAAAAGTGAAATCAGTGGTAATTTTTCCTGCTTTAGCAGTGCAGTGCTCGATGAGGGAAAGGGTTCTGCCATGACTGTTCCAAATTTATTTTCCCTTGCACCGCAACTGTGCAAAACTTCAAATATATTGTTCTGTGTGGAAAGCACTTTTCTGAGCACGGGTTCTTTTGGTTGCATCCCATCAAGGAGTATGTCAGCTCTGTCCTCAGAGGAACTCCTGTGTGGAATTAGAGACTGCTGAAGAAGTAGCACAGTATTTGGCAGCTCTTTTTGGGTGACTGATCGAACCTCTTTCCTTAGCTGGTTGTGAGTCTCTAATTCATGGATGTGACCTTTTTAGAGCTGGATTAACAAGATGAAAAAATAACAAATCTGGAGGTGCTAAGAGGAGAAAATTCCGTGCTTGCAGTGGTGACAAATCTGATGGAGTTTTTGGCAAAGATTATGTGGGATTCAGCACTTGAAACGAACCACAGTGCTGGAGGAGAAGTAAAACTCTCTCTCAGAAATATGTTGATAACTTTTAATCATCAGATGCAGCAGAGCCGGTGAGAAATAGAGCTCTCACTGGAAATCTGGTGTCCACAGACAGCTGTGGTGACAATCGGGAAGTGGAGGTAATCCAGAGAAGTGCCTCGGGCTGTTCACAGGCTGCTGTGTCCTTACACAGCCTTACCTAGTCCTGCTGGCTGTGGAGAGCAGGAGGCATGGCCTCAGGAGAGCTCCCAGAGCCTTTGCCTGTCCCTGGAAGGGCTGTGCAGAGCATGGACATGAATTGCTCTTTGTGGTGGCTAGGAGCAAGGGTTTTCACACTGAAATATTAGGAGTGTAGAGCCTCAGAAATCTGATTTGAGTCAGGCTAGAGGGTGAGTTCTGGGTAACAGCAATCCATGAGGCTGACCAGGTTGTGAGGCTAATGGAAACTCAGCCCCTGGGAGGGAAGCTGAGGGAGCAAAGCTCACTATAAGCAAGGATTGAGGAATCATCTACCATGAAAAATAAAGCGAGGGGCCTCTTTTCTGCATATGTCTCCATGGCTGTTGGGAATGAGACGTGGGACACGTGGGCAAGTAGAAGGCTCTGGGAACCTGTAACATCTTAAAGGGAACGGGGTGGCACGGACAAATGCTAGGAATCTGTGGGTTTGGAGTCCCAGCTCCAAAGCTTTTTTCCCACAGTTCATTAAAGTTTTGTTAACCCAAGGCCCTGAGAACTTGCAAAACCCGAAGGAGAAATAATGCACGTTCCATGCTCAGTGAGATCAAGAGCAGGGGGTGCCTTAGAGGCAGACACTACTGTGTGTTTCCCCAGCTCTGCCAACAGCAAAGGCAGTGGGCTCTGGTCTCCTCTCTCTTGTCCCATTTGAGATCCAGTTAAAAATCAGGAAGGGTTTTGCACACCTTCAGTGACACATGCTGTGATACATGTTAAGGGATGAGCCAAGTCCCGAAGTCTTTGTGCACATACGGAACAGCAGATCCACCCACATCCACATGTTCTCCAGTAGGTAACTGCCTACATTAATAAAAGTATCCAGAGTTTTTGGTGTTGTTTCTTATTCCATTTATTGGGAAAGCATTTTCTGCAATGTAAATGGGGAAAAGAAATATGTCCAGGGAAGCTGGTAGGCTCCATGCAGAGGAAAAGCACTTTATGAGAGCAGAATTATTAGCAGTGCTCCACTGAGCTGATTTGGAGCAGATCCATTGTGTTTTCAGCAACTGGCAGTTTGGATTGTTACAATTCCTTGGCAAGGACAATAGAAAGATGGTGGTTTCCGGGGGCATAATAAAAGGGTGAGCCCCAGCTTTTGCACACTGCATTTTATAATTGCGTGCTTGATGTGCACAATTGGGCAGCACTGCCTTACTTGCCTTAATCCATCTCTCTCTCTCTCTCTCTCTCCCCCCTCACTTCCTCACCCTCCCTCAGAGCAGCAGTAGCTGCTGCAGCTCTGGCAGCTCATCGGGGAGAGCGCCGAAAATGAAAAGAGTTCAGCTATCGCCTTAACGTTTTTCCCAGAGGATTCATTTCACCTGCTTCTCCAGCTTTCCCAGTGGTTTCTTTTTCACTCTTTAATCCAATAAGTATGGAGTTATTTCACATTTTAAACCCCTCTAAAGGGTTTTAGGAATGGACTTGCTCTCTCCTTCCTTCCTCCTCCCCCAGCCTTTTTTTTTTTTTTTTGACAAGTCAGAAAATTGTGAAGTAAGCGAACAGAGTAACTGAGAGCTGAGAGGGAGAAGACGCTTCCATTCTTTTAGTGCAGTGGGCTGAGGCAAAAAGGCCATTGTAATGGTAAATCGCATGCAGAAGGGAAGAAAGGACTGATAATCAATCACAAATGAAGCATTAGTTTGGATTTTGGCAATTTACTGGCCAGGGGCTTTTAAATTCATAAACTTTTTCTTTTTTTTTTTTTTTTCTTTTTTTGCCCCCATCTTTAAAAGCAGTTTTGATCTGCCTAAGGCAGGAAGAGAAATCTTTACTGAGCTCTCATGCCCAGAGTAGCTGGGAATGGGGAGAGCTCAGTGCTGAAACTAAAATCCTGATGGAGAAGCAGCGTGGTGAAATGTTGGTGGGGCTGTTTTTAACCCATCACCTTGGACTCCGGCTCTGAAGCAGAACTTTCCACCTCAGGCTCTTCTTGTTTCTCCTATTCAGGGATGACTTGTGGTGGGCTTCTGGGGACTTTGATTTCCAAGCCGGTCACTCTGTGACTGCCTGCGTGGGTTTTGTGTTTGCCTGAGTATGTGATTAGGACAGATGAGGATGCTAGACAACATTAACACCAGCATATCCCCTTCAGAGTGCAGCATCACCCACAAGGGAAGATACATCTACCTGGAGGCGCTGCTGCACGGAGGTGCTCCATGGGGATTCACGCTGAAGGGCGGGCTGGAGCACGGAGAGCCATTAATCATCTCAAAGGTACTTGTTCTCATTTTCTATGCCGTGCAAGCAAGGTGGGAGTGGTGCCTGACTCAGAGGGCAAGAGTTGTGGAAGTAACATTGAAATGTTATGAGTGACTTGGTGTTTGGCTCGGGTTTTGAGTGCTGAGCACCTGTTCGCATCAGCAGCTTTGCTCAGGAGCTGCGTATTTGAGAAGCACAGGAGAGCTCTCGGCATTGTTTAGCTATCCAAGTGCAGGTTTTGTCCCACAGGAAGTATCGTGGCTTGCAGAAACTGGCTGTATTTATTTCACTGCCATCAATGGCAGGGAGTAGGGGACTCTGGTGAAGTGATCTTGTGTCACAAAGCCGTGGCATATCTGAGCACGGTCGGTAATCCATCCCCACGGCTCCTGAGGTAAAGCACAGTGAGTGCTTTCAGTCACACGGTGGAATGTGGGCTAATTAGGAGTGTGTGTTTGAAACAGAGCAGTAAATACTTGCGCCTGTTTGGTAAGTGGTTTGCTTACCCTACTTAGTAAATATCTGTTAAGCATGGTACACCTTCAACATGCTTATTATTTAATGATTGGGTATTCTCAACAGGCAACTAGTAGCACAGCTCACAAGGATATTTTGAGGGGGAAAAATGGGAGAAGGATTTCCTTGTTCTCATCAAAACCGGTCTGTTACCTAAGTACCCCAAGATGCAGGTTCTGAAGACCATGGATTTTCAAAAGCATCACCTTTAATCTTTGAATATCTAAAATATATTTGACCTATGGCCCTAAAACTGTTCTGAAAATAGAATATAGGTAACTCTGAAATTTCACCTCTAGTGGCTCCTAACCATATGTGTCCTGTGTCATCAATCTGGTGCGCTCTGTGTTTCTAGTGTGTATGTTGAGCTACCAGTGCACCAACGGACTTGTGTCCAATCTTACTCCCTGCTGCAAACTGGGATGCATGTGGGGAATTCAATGGATCACAACCAGCAGCAGATGAAAGGAAATGCTGATGCTCAGAATCAACGTTATTAAAATCCTTTGCATTTTCAAATCCTGTTGCAATTCCCTGTGCAAACACATTCACATGGAGACTGTCAGTCACTGAAGTAAATTACTTGTGATTACTACATTTACATGTTGAAAGTAAAAAAAAGGGGGGTCCTATTCAAGTCTTTGCATCATAAAGCGATTTTAGAAACATCACAATCATCTTTCTTGCAGGACCTTCTTGGAGGCAGTTTGGCCTAGCCACAGGCAGTAAAAGCATCCTCACTGAAATGGTGTTATAATTTTTCTTTTATAAACACTTTGGACTTACACAGGCTGTTCGCTGTTCCTAGCAGCGTTCTGCAGTCATGAGGAAAGAGTTTCTTTTTGCTCTAACATTTCTCTGTGATGTAAAAATTGCACTCCTCCTTTATTTCCTTTTTTCCTTTTTTTTTTTAATTGGGGGCAGGGAGACAGAGAGGATGGGAGATGGCTCTGGCTGCTGAACATTAATTAATCTGTGGGATTTGGTTTCCACAACAACCAGGCCCCTTAATGTCAAACATGCCTGGAGTGTGCATAGTGTCACTGGGAGCTGTATGACTTGTGCCTGCCTTTCCTGAAACAACACTGCAAAAATGTGCTGGGTTTTATTTTTGGTGGGGTTTTCCCTTTTTTCTCCTTGTAGTCCCTGCTTGGTTTGTGCTATTTGTGTCAGCATTTCAGTGTTTTGCTCATGCATGGGTGATGCAGAGCTGGAGAATGGCTGCATGTGAAAGCTCTGCTTTCTGGAATGCAGGCAGCTCCCTTTCCTGGTTTCCAGTTTCAACTGAGAAATTCCTCTGGTGCTTCAATTCACGATGTGCTCCTCAGAATTAATTGCATATTACTCATTTAGTTAATTCACTGCTCCTCGCCTGAGTGTACTGTGAAGTAATGAGGAGCTGATGAATTTTATTACAGATTTAATTCTGTACAAGAGCGCTTGGAGAATCATTCAAAGTTTTAGGTTGAAAGGGACCATTAAGGATGCAGGCACTGGGAATGATACTACAAAAGTTCTAAATAATATTACATATAAATACCAGAAAAAATGGATGTCAATTTTTAATTTCTGATTTTTCACAATTTAAGAAGATTTATTTTCTGGTCTTGCTCCCTGCTCTGTTGGAAAATAATTATATTTCTGTCTACTTACCTGTCTGTTAGCACTGACAGGTAAGTAGACAGAAATAAATGTTAAATGGCCTTAAGAATAAAGGAAAGTGGACATTTCTAATATCTAAGCTGGTGCCCATGACAGCTTGCAACATGATGTAAAACAAAGTAACACTGATGTGTTGTTATGGAATCCTAGAGCGATGACAGATCTATGTGAACACAGTAGCTCTTTCTAGCCCTCAGGAACTGCTGGGGACCTAGAGTACTGATGTGCCTCTGCTTCAGACCAAAGGCTGTAAAGGAAGTTCAAAACCAAGAGGAGTGAATTTACAAAAGGCCCACGTGCACAAAAACTGGTTCTCACAGCCGTGGGCAGCCCTTGGGAATGACACGTTTCTCCACCCTGCCAAGAATTTACCCAGAAGTGGGAGAAGCAGCAGTGGGGAGTGAAAGTGCAAAAAGTAGGCCTGTATTCTCAGCTGGTACAAAGTGCTGGTGTAGAGAGCCAGCTCCCAGAGCTTTTGTATATTTTCAGTGTATTTTTTTAGTATTGCCTTCCAAATAAGAACAAGTTCTTTGCTGCCTTTGGGTCAGGCTGCCTTTGCTGTACAGACCTGTTGCTGCTCCTCGTGCAGCAGGACAGGCTGATTTGGAGGGGGCAGGTGTCTGAGTGCACACCTGGGCACAGACAGGCAAGCTTCCAGTTAAAAACAGTAGTGCAGCTTTGCTGGCTCAGCCACGGTGCTCAGCACATCCTGCAACCCTTCTAACTCGCCTCTCAGAAATGCAGCTAACCACATGAATTTGCCTAGCTAAGGCACACAGATCCTTTATGCTGTTGCTGCTCTTTTTTCCCCTGTGGAAAGACAGCCATACACTGAATCAGCTGCCATGAAACTGCTTCCAAGTCCTGCAGGCAGGTCTGTTCATCATTTATTTTGCTGGAGGTGTGACCATAAATTTATTACATCTCACTCACATTTTTCCCTGCGAGAAGCCTCGGAATAAAGCCTTGTGGAATTCCTCCCAGCATCTGTTTTTTCTTGTACCAGCAGGAAAGGAGTGGAAGGATGGCAAAAGGTAGGCAGTTCCATGTTCCTTTTCTGCTGCACCCTAAGGAAATGTCCAAAACTCAGTACCTAAAGGAGCACCAGAATGTCCCTGGGTAGCAGTGGGACAGTGCCCAAAAAGAGGCAAATTAGCACCATGTATCTTCCCTTTTATATTAATTGTGTGGTATGAAACCTTGGCAAGAAGGTTCTCAAGTTTTTAATTAATTTCCTCTTTTTTAAAAAACAGGACACTTGCTTGTTGTGTTTTTAGTGTTTACACACATTTGTTCTTAAGAAGTAACTCAGTGTCCTCAATGTGTCACTAAGGCTTCAAAATGAGTACAAGTCTGATTCCCTGAAGTGACCTCCACTCCTCTGTTTCTAGACCTTGGGTCCTACAGCTGAATTTCTGATTTTTTGTTATACCTGTTTAGTAATTTAGAACCCTGTAATTTTGGCCCGATTGGGGGATATTTGCTTGCAGTGGAAATTTCATTAAACAAGTGGTTTTTTCATCTGGAAATAGAACTTCAGTGACAAATGCCAAAGTGATTTCAGGTGATACCAAGTGTTTAATTAGAATCCAATATTTGTGGCTCAAAATCATGATAATATCCAGAAGTGAACCCAGATTTCTATTTCCAAATTACTTTTTTGGCTCACCCTTACCTGCAAGATCAAAAATGCAAAAATGAAAGCCCTGACTGTTACAGGCAGTGAAGGCAAACTGGTAAGAGAAGGTTTCGTTCCCTCTCAATTTTCTCTAAGAATTTTTAACCTTAGGTAATTAATGTTAATCAGTCTCAACCATTTTGGAGCCAGGAGAGGTATTTCTGTGGCGTGTTTCTCCTCGCTACACAAACCTTTGGAACAGTTCTGGCTGTTGTAGGCCTCTGAAATGCCCTGTTATTTTGAGCTCCGTGTTGACAATACTAACAAAGGAGTTGTTTCTCTTGCCTAGGAATTAAAGCATCCAAAGCCTTCTCCCTGGGATCGTGGCTGTGTGGGAACACTTTTCACATGCTGTGCTGGAGTTCATGGGTTCCCTTCACTCAAAAGGGCAGGTCGCTTGCAGGGACCTCATGCCAAAAGCATGACACAAACTCTGAGGTTTACCTCTCAGCAGGGATGTAGGAAGCAATAAAAGTTTAATAACAATGGGAATAGTTTGGGACAGAGCCTGAGAAATGATCTGGAATTCTTGTTAGGTGTTTAAACCTTGTCTGGAGCCTGATCCAAACTCTGATGCAATGAACGGCAGTCAGTGCTTGCAGGAGCTGGACCCAGCTGCCTTCACAAGGCTCCCCTGCCTGTGCTACTTCGCTGCTAGTTTTGGTTGAGAGAGCTCCTAGAGCACTTAGTGACGTGCAGTGGGAATAGTTCCACCATTCTTGACAAAACAAAACTCGAAAGGCCATTCTGTACCCAGCTGGTCCACAGGCTCTTAGCCCTGTCTCTGATCCAAACACTGGGAATCAGTGCTCTCCCAGTACCAGGAGCTCCTAGCTTTCCCCTCTTCAATGCCCAGAGTCCCCATAAACAAAATAAAATTATCTTATGCACTGGCAGATAAAGTTTCTTTGCATCTGTTCTCTGTATCCCTTGGTGTGACAAGTGCCAGTGTAGGAACTGTTATCCTTTTTCTAGGACTGCAGGCACAAAACCCATGGCCCGTGCTCACATTAGGGAGGCTTCTCTGAAGATGGCAGAGTGACTCATTGGCTTAGGCATTAGGGCTTTAAACTGAGTCAGAGGCACGGTGCCATCTTATGTGATTTTTAAAAAAATTATTTT
This sequence comes from Euphonia xanthogaster, assembly GCA_034509185.1. Classification (NCBI taxonomy): domain Eukaryota; kingdom Metazoa; phylum Chordata; class Aves; order Passeriformes; family Fringillidae; genus Euphonia; species Euphonia xanthogaster. Next base: position 1,397,919 of record JAYDZK010000202.1, on the reverse strand, counting down.
AATTTTTTCTTTGGACATTTCCATCCCTGTTGCTGTCAATATGGACCTAATTTTTCTCCTTGATGCTGAAGAATAGCTCGGGGCCTGTGTTGTTAATTTTTGACAAAGCCACCCCTTCTCACCCTTTATCTTCCGATATTCTGCAAGTGGGCTGGTGATGGTGAGGGGCCCATGGTGCAAAATCATCTGCTGGCACATCTGACTCCTGTGGCAGGCAGTGCACAAGGCAATGTCTGATCCCAGGTATTAAGGAAATGTGGATGCTGCAGACTGGCAGCTGCCACTGTAACTGTGTGAGGGAGCAGCAGGCAGTTCTTCACCACTCTTCCTGGTTTCTCAGGGCTCACATGAGGGCCTCTCCAAAGACTGCTGATGGCAGCACAAGGGACAGGATCCCTACCTTTTCTTAAAGCGAGGGAGTTGCTGCATGAAAAGGCTTCTATTGTCAGCCCCTCCATTAGGCTGCCGAGCATTCTCCAGCACAAAAAGACTTCTGTTCACTTCCACAGCACTGAATTAGCAGCCACAGGCAAGCCCAGAGCCTGACGTGAGCAGGGCCTGGTGAGCGCTGCTGCTGCCCCAGCAGGGTCAGGGGCAGCTTTCAGACCGCTGAGGGGGCAGTGCCAGCTGTGCTGTGATGCATCCCAGAGAGCCTGGCTACAGGGAATACCTTGCTTGTCCCAAGCTATGAATCCCAAGGGGCACAGAAAACTCCGTTATGAACGTGCCTGTGGAAGGAAATGATGGAAAAAAGGATTTCACTGTGCTGAGAAGGGGTGGGGATGGCATCTGCCAGATGCTGGTGTCCAGCTGACCAGTCAGTACTTTAGAGTTTCCTCCTTAGCAGAGGTCAGCCCAAGCTGTGAAGTTTTGGCCTAAATCCTCAGAGACAGCTGCCCTGAAAGATCAGGTCTCCACCCCTCATGGCTGCCACAGGAGTTATCGAGTGTCATGTCCTTCAAAGTCACAGAAAGATATAAGGGAAGAAATATTTTCTTCTCAGGATAGAGAGGAATCCTGTGTGATTAAACATAACATGTAATCCTTAGGGTCAAGAAATGAAGCCTTCGTAAATCCTGCCCTGGCTTTAGCTTGCATGAAAGATTAGACAGAAAAATGCCACATATCCTTGGCTGTAGCAGATACAGCCAGAGTTGAGGTTTAAAAACTGATGCTAAAATGAGACCCAGGGAAAGCACTCTTTTACTCAGTGTTTGTACACAATAGATGTTTGCTTGTGAAAGGGTCCACTACTTTCAGCCTTTCTCACAGTTCTTGGGAGCCCAAGGCATAGGAAGAAAACCCATCATTGATCATAGAGATGGAGCTGAGCTCATCTCATCTCAAATTTCATCGGTGTTTGCCTTCAGGAACTTTTCAGGAAGCTCAAAATTGGGAAGCATGAATCCAGCATAGGTTTATTGCACAGGAAGTATTCAAGCAGTGACAGGATCCCAGGGAGCAGCTGGAGCTGTGTCAGATGTTTGACTAAATATTAGGAGAAGGTTCTTCACCCAGAGGGTGGTCAGGCACTGAACAGGCTCCCCAGGGCAGTGGTCATGGGCCCCAAGCCTGCCAGAGCACAAGGAGTGCTTGGAAAATGCTCTCAGGCACATGGTAGGATTCTTAAAGTGGTCTCGCGCAGAGCCAGGAGTTGGACTTGATGATCCTTATGGGTTCCTTTCCAACTCAGGATATTCTCTGAACCAGTCAGATTTGGGAGGGATCTTTGCAAGTGAAAATGAGGTGAGCTGTAATTTGCTTTCCAACAAATACTGGTAGTCAAAGGAACAATGTCCACAGGCCTTTGAAAATAGTCTGCTAAGGCAGAAAATTTCTGTAACTCATTGGTGTACTTCCAAAGCCTGGAGTGAATCCCCATCCAGTGGCAGCAGAGAGAGCACCCAAGGCAGTGCCAGGAAACCCTGAAAGATGTTGGTCCCATCAGTATCAACTGAGTACACCCAAGAGGTGGAAAAAAACTCTGCAAATGTTTGTTTTAAGTAAGAGAAAGTTTGTGTTCACTCATTCACACAGCTGAACCAGAAATAAAGAGTTCCCATCTTTCAATTTTTAGCCAGCCACTGCCTAAATCATAAAAAACCCCCCAACAAATGAATGATTCCAGGTTTCTTGGTCAACTGAAATTAGGAAAAGAACAACTGGAGCAGAACAAGAGCAGCTTATCCAGGACACAGCTTGTTAACATCATAACTGGTATTCAAGCATAATATTAATTTTTCACACTTGCATGAAAAAATCCCACCAAAAAAAAATCGAACCCCAGTGAAGAATGATTCCTGCTGATAAGAAAATCACTGTGGTTAAATTCATTAATAGAATAGGCTGTGGGATACATTTCAAAGCACGGGGTGAGAAATAAGCTCCCAAATCCCATTAAGAAATAACAGGATTTATGTGCATTCCTCCCATATATTAACTTTCCCCTCTGGAAACGTCTTGTGCTGAGCTGGTGCCATTTTTCAGGCAGGTGCAGTGTTTTGCAGTTCCCACAGGCTCACCAGATAATCTGGCAGCCTGAAAGCCTTTCTTGGGGAGAATGGGGATTTTCCGAGGCCCGGCTGAATGAGGAGTTAGGCTGACAAACGCCGCGGCCGGGCGCTGCGGCGGGGCTCAGTCACACATTCTGCAGCGATGCCGTCAGCAGCTCCGGCCTGGCCACATCCGCCGCTCCGGCGTTTTCAACCCCGGCCAGCAGAGATCCAACAGATCCCGGGGCTTAACAGCCGCTGTCGGGAGCGGGGCATTTGCTGAACGTGACATGCACAGGTGCCATTTGTGAGCTGAAGTCTTCGGGGGATTGGTTTGTAGCATCAAAAGGGCCTGAAAATTTCCCAATACCTGTGGAGAACTGCTGACCCCCTGAAAAGGAGCATTCACTGTAGCCCTATGGAAGTTTTTACCTTGGTTTTCTGTTGAGCTTGTGAGCAGTATTTATTTTCTCTATCATGGTAGTGGCAGCAGGATAGAGGTAAAAGCTACAACGCCTTTAATGCTGTTAATAAAGAAATCTACTTCTGGTGGTTGGAAGTTATGGTTGTGATACAGTCACGAGATGTAGGTATAAAACCCCAAATGTGTGGATGGGTAAAGAGTGAAGCAAGAGTCTGCAAATGCAGCAGCAAGTTTGCTTCTTCACGCAAGAATGATGCTGCTTGAGATTTATGCATCATTTAATATTGGATTTTAAGATGTTTACAATGGCACATAATTGCTGGAATCATCGTGCCCTTGAAAACTTGCAGTGGTGCCAGATCCATTATTGCTTTCTTTTAAATTTTTTCTGTAAAAATATGTGTTCTTTAAACCCCGCATTTAGAAAAGTTGATTGGTCCCCAGTGTCAGACCTCATGTTTTCATACATTGATTGATGGCCAGTCTTGCCAGTGGACTGAGTTAGACCCACATTTCTCAAATGCAGTCTCATAGAAACTGGGAAATGAGCTGATGGAATCCAGACCAAAGATCTGGCTGTTTTCCAGGGGCAAATACATGGCAAGACACATTCCCAGTTTCAAGACAGAGGCTTGAAACGGAGAAAGAAATGTGAAACATTTGTGCAGCGAGGGGTGGGGTCGTGGGGGGAATCTTCATTTTCTCAATGGTCCCTCTCCCCTCCCTCCTGCCCTGCTCCGTTTGGTGTTTGCTTAAAAGCAGTTGCCAGTGTTTGTTGAATAGTGTGAGCGCAGAAGGGATGCAGCCACTGACCTGACTAAAAGGCAACAGCAAAAGGTTAGCAGAATTAGTCTTGTACTGCAGACTTGTATTAATAGTTGTATTGTGGGGTTGTTGGCACCAGCTCTGCAATTAAATAAGTTGTTGGCACTCTTCCCTAGGTTAAATTACTATGGCTGTTCCCCCTGCTTGCAAGCCAATGAATACAACACTTTTGGGGAGGCAAGTTCAAACATTTTTGTTCTTTGGGGATTCTGCACATTTGTGGTCTCAAGCTAAGAGGTTTCTGCTGGCTTTCCAAGCAGACCTCTGTTGTTCTGTCTCTGCAAACAGCCCATGTAAACTAATGCTGCAATAACCAAGCAGGGAAGGAGGTGGCTGAGCGAGACACCACAAAAGACTGATGGAGAAACAAATGCCCTTAGAAGCGGTCCTTGCTTTCTCTCCTGCCCAGATCCATGGATGTTTCCTAGCACTGAGCTGTTGTTGGAGAGGATTAGTTTTCCATCACAGCTTCATCAAGGGCAACTTACCCTTTTTTCTAGGCCAAAACCACAGCCACAGACAGGGGAGGGGAGGAACTCCCTGCTTCTCCTTGGCCGTAAGTGCAGAGCAGCCCCTTTGCCAGGCCAAGGCCCTGCTCCTGCTTTAGTTAGTCAGTGGCAGCTGGGCTTGGCCCAGGGGTCCCCACACTCCTCTGTGCCATTCTGCAGGGGCCACTCTCAGTAATACACCTCCACAGCTGGAAAAACTTTGGATTTCCAATTTATTAACAGTTCCTTCTACTTTGGGAACAGAAGTTCTTGCGCCTCTTTCTGAGCTGCCTCTAATGTAGCAACACATGGACCTGCCAGCAGCACCTGTGTCCTCACCTGTTTACTAAGGGGTGCATCCAAAAATTGCTCTTCCCTCCATCTAGTCCAGTCCTTTGGGGCAGCAACCTGTAAACTTCAGGCACAAGAAGTGTAGGTGCTTCAGTCTTTCTTTTCCTGTAGCCATTGTGGAAAGGCAGCAAGACTGTGGGGAGGCTGTGCTCTGTATGGTCTGAGCTGAGAAACCTGTACAGAGAACATCCAAGATTTCTAAGAAACTGGTGCTATGCAAAGAAATGACTGGGCACAACCTTCATCTGTGCTTTCCTTAAGACGGGCTGTTATTTAACCAAGTGTTGGACATGAATCAAATGCAGTTTGAGGTTTCCCTGCCCAGCAGGGACATGGGATTTTTCTGGTTTATATCACTGTTTGATGGAGACTGATGGAGAGTGAGCTGTGGACGCATCAACAGAAGCTGGAAGTTTGTAAGCAGAAACAACAGTAAGTGCACTTGAATGACTCAGTGTCTCTACGACTTGTTATGTATCTCATCAGCTGCTGAAACAAAAGGTTCCCATGCTGGTTGGAGCTGAAGAGAACCAGGGTGAGCATCTATTGTTCTGTAGGTTTTATTCTTCTCAGGTTGGGATCTTGTCAGCTCTCATTAGCTTAACAGGTTGGACTGTGTCACCCCTTGGATGGGAGACTTTTCAAGGCAAAGAGAAATGACACAAAGTGGCCCAGTCTGTCGTCCTGCTCCCGCTGAGTCGGTGCTGAATCACTGACCCTTGGGGGTTTGTGGGGAGAGGGTGTGATAGCGCTGCTCTGGGAGAGCTTCTGCCTCTGGTGATGAGATATTATAGAAGCTCAGGGTGGCATATTGTACCAGGGGAAAAAATGTGATGCCACAAGCTAAATTCTGGTCGGGATAAATCACATGCCAACAACAGCATTATCATCTTGATTTTTCCTGAGTCACATTAAGCCCTCTTTGTAATTCACAGGGGGTTGTATTCTGCCCCTGTACTTCTGGTGACCAGTTGTGGACCAAGCACAATCCTCAGTCAAATGTCTTTGCTTAGTTGCTGACTCTTCAGCACTCCAGAGCGAGTCTACTTCTCTTTAGGGTGATTTGAAAATGGGGGTAGTTTCCTGCCATTTTCAGTAAAAGCATTATCTTCCATTATGTCTGTGGCCGTGGCATTCCCCAGTGACTGGAAGGGAGCAGATCAATGCAGTGGCAATTGGAGCTGAGTTGGCCCCCTGCATCCCTGTGGAATGTCACTGGCCAGCTTCACAGAAATACCTAGAAATCTGCAAGGTGAGATTATTGTGCCAGAGGATGTCTTTAAAGTACTTCCTATCGAGGGAGCTCAAGGCAATTACCTCTGTATCTGCTAAAAGTTGGGAATGTGGGAGCTGGGTAAGGAAGCCAAAGTTAGAGAGACACCTTTCTGTGAGGCGAGATGAGAGACTGGGCCTTTCCAAGCTCTGTAGCTATCCCTGCAAATTCCCGAGCCAAGACAAAAAAAAAAAAAAAGAGAGAAAGAAAAAACCAAGATGGATAAATGCAAAGTGTGGTTGTCTCAGAGCTGCTCATCAGGCAACCCTGAGATCCCTCTGGCAAGAGCAACTGAAGCTGAATTTGTCATTGTTTGGCTTGTGTCACCCAGCTGGTCGGGTCAGAGAGCTTCTCTGACCTGAGTCCACGAGTGATGGACAGGTCTGTAGCAGGCATTATCACAACATAATCACATGGAGTGAAAGGAAAAGCCTGTGTGCCTTTCTTAACTTCTTCTCTCCCTGTTCTCCAAATCTTTAGGATAATACATCTTTTCTTATTTTACTCTGAACCCATTAATGCTTCTGTTGTGTAATAAGGTTTTCACAGCAAAATATGGCCTGGAGAGTAGTAAATGGAATTCTTCCAAGGATCCCCAAAGATCTGCAAAGATTCTGTTGCACTGCTAAAGGAAGCATTAATCATGGTCAGAAATGTTTCCTGCTGGGTTGTAGTATGCTTTCTGATTTCCTCTGTCCCTCAGGCACTAGTGGAAATTCCATCCAAGAAGGTGTGTGTTGTTTTTGTTTTGTTTTTTTTTTTTCTGGTTTAAGTTAGCTATTGGTTTTGGAATGGAACAGAGGTTCTGTAACTTCTTAGTGGTATTACTGCTCTTGCCAAAACTAACAGCGGCCAGGAAGAAAAATGCTGGAAACCCAAAGATCCTGGTCAGGAGGAGAACAGAGGAGGAATTTTATTGGCCTGGGGACTTATGAAATTCCTTTTCCCTTTCTGAATATCTGGATGTCTGTGTGTTGCTGGCTTGGGGCAGTGTAGGGGGAGATGTGCATTTGGAGCAGGCAGTGTCAGGAGTTTGGCTGTTCACTTGTATTTACAGTGTTTATTTACTCACAGCATATTGACCATGTACTAATTTTTAATACATGGAAAGCTTAAAGAACATAGACCTATGTAATATTCTTGGTTTGGTGGCCTGTATAAAGAGACTGGTTCTTGTGGATCCTGAAACAAAATCATGGCAAGGTGGAAAGAATAGGAAAAACTGAGGGACCGGTGCTGAACTGACAAGTTTTGTTTGACCCTGTATAATAAATGCAGGTGAACTTTGAAATCAACATGATCACCATGACCAAACCTGAAGTATTCTACTTTAAAAATGTCAAAGCTAAAAGTTTCAACCCTTGAAAGTTATTCCTGCTTCCATGCCTTTTAGGGATCAACACCCCTTACTGCATTTAACCTGCATGTGGAAGGAGCCTTGTTTCTGCCACTGGAATCACTATAGTTAAATAAGGATGCCCCACTCTTGTCTTTGAAACTAAAGCTCTGCTTGAATGTGGAGTAACTTAGCTCTCATCCCACCTATGAATGACACTCCTTATTATCTTTGGGGCTTATTTTGACCTTTTGTCTTCTGGTGAAATGGAGCTGAACCTTGCCAGAATCCCCCTTTAAGACCTTTTCTTAATAGTACAAGGGATATCTTAAGCTCCTAGGAAAATTTACGTAGTGAGGCGGAATTTTCATAAAGGAATGGCTGTGATGATCTCACTGGCTATTATTCTTGTGCATGTCATATTTCTAATGGAGAAAGATATTTTCCTTTATTATTATTGATAACTGGAGCTGAGTGAAAAATGGATTTTCAGGTCACTGGATGTTAAAAAAATATTTGCACTTGTTTCAGATGGTTTGTTTCAATAACATTTTTAGTTTTGACAATTGCCAGAGATAGCTTCAGCTACTAAAATCAAATCAAATCAAATAATGAAACACTCATTTAAATTGAAAAATTGTACCTTTTTGTTTTAAAAATAGTGACCTTCAGGCTGTTTGCTTTTTATGAATATCTTATCAGAATCAGTGTGCGTTGAGAAGTGTTTTCACTGTTAACATGACACCAATTGGATTTAATCACCTTAATTTAATTAAGTTACATAGGCATTAGAAAAGTTGTTGAGCGGTCTTTAAAGCAAAGTAGTTGAGAACTGGATTTGCAGGAGCACTCAGTGTCCAGAGAGGTTTCCCTGGTCCTTATTTGAACACCCATAAAAAATCTGACTTTCTCACTCAAGTTCCCTGTTGGCAACTGCTGTTATTTATTCACACCCAGAGCTCTCACCCGTGATGCCTTCCCACCCAGAGGGGATACTGTGGCCCTTTGCCCGTGAATGCTGCAGTGCAGAGAGGCAGGGACAGTCATCCTGTGGTGACCATCACGCCCCGGCCTGTCAGGGGGACTGGAGCTCCCTCGGCCTGAGCTAGAAAGCTGGGCTCTAAGCAGAAGCTTGTGTGGAGCTGGGTAAGGCCAGGAAGGAGGCACTGCATGCTCAGCATCTCTGCTTAACCTCCCCACACAGCCCAGGCTGCCCAAACCCTCATTATTTCAACTGTTCCAAATAACTTGTGAGATTTGTCTCTCAGTCTAGGGACAGCAGTAATCCAGGCAGAGAGGTTTTGGTAGTGGAAGGCCTTGGCAGTAGAGCAGCTTGTGAGGGTGAGGCAGCTTTCCTTAAAGCTGGCATATGCACACCGACCCGGTACTTGTGTGCAGTGTGAGCCGCTGGCTTTGTGCATCCTGCAGGTGCCTAAGGCTGGGCTGGGCAGGGCTTGGTGCAACTTGGAGCAGTGGAAGGTGTCCCTGCCCACGGCAGGAGAGTGAAACTACATTGTCTTTATGGCCCTTTCCAACCCAAACCACTGGGTGATTGTAAAATAGATATACCCCGTGGGCTCCATTTGCATGGGAGCCATAGGTTTGGGTTACAGTGACCCGGGCATCCAAATGTGCCTGTAGCTTGCCACACCTTGCTGGACTTTACTGGCCTGGTGGAACATGCTGTGGAGATGGCAGCTACCTGTGTGCTGGTGCCCAGCAGAACCCTCGGGCAGCAATGCCAGCTGGAAGGCCAGAGACTTGGGGTTCGTGCTCAGCGTGCCTCTGGCTGTAATTCCCAGCACGGGAGCTCTCGCCCCCAGGAGCTGCCTCCCCTGCGGGCCTTGCCTCGGCCGAGCAGCCGCGGTGGCTGTGCCCGGGCCGGGCCAGCCCCGGGGTTAACTGAGGACAGCTGCTGCCCGGGGGCGCCGGCTGCGCGCAGCCTCACGCGTCCCCTGCCCGCGGCGCATGGGAACAGGCGGGCCGGCGTTCGGGCGAGCCCGGGATGGGTGCGTGTGTGTGCTAATGAGGCGCAGAGGTGCTGCCAGCCCGGCCTCTGCGAGGGCGCTTTGCGCATGAGTGCACCAAGAATGCACCGGCTATTCAACGGTAATAAGTTTTTATAAGCACACGTTTCTGACCATGTCAAATTTTGTACCCATTCAGCTGCTAAAATCCATGGAATTTGACCCTGGGGAAACAATCACATTTGAGAGGAGCTTGTACAAAGGGGAACTCACATTGCTTCCCAGCTAGAGCCTGAGCAGTTGATTGGCTTTTCTAACACAATATCACACATTTATTCTTTCAGCAAGATTAAAACTTTAGAAGAAGAAAGATTAGTCAGCAAGATTGAAATAGAAAACCTTCTTAGAGAATTGGATTTTCCATAAAGAATCATCTGCTGTTCATGACTGCAAAAGTAAAAGGACATTTTTTCTTCCACAGTTTTGAGTAGCAGAGGTCTGCAAACACACAAATGGGGCCTAGTCCATTCTCAGCTCAGAAGTCCCATTATATTCTCTAATATTGCCTATGTGGGTAAAGTAAAACACGCTCAAGGGTGTGATTAAAATGAACAAACAGGAAAGAATCGTATTCCTAGAGGTCTTGGTGTCCCAATACCTAGACAACAGCAGCAGATGCTGATGTGCCCAAGAGGTTTCCACACTGAAATGAGGGGAATGCGATATCTTCTCCATTAGAAAAAAGCACACAATCTAAATCAGGGAAAATCACTGGTGAGAGAGACCCAGTAAGCTTCAAGGAGTGACAGCCATCACCACTGCACTAGCCTTCTCTTTGCCTTCCTGGATGAAGTGTTGGCGTACAGGAGGTGAAATCTTATTTCCCACACTGCTGGTCTGATATCAGTTTACCACAATAACTGCTCTCTGGAAAAATAAACATTAGCTCAGCAGAAGGCAAACTGCAAAACACAAAGAGATGGAATATTAAGGAAATGGTGAGCAGTCACTTGAGCTTGCAGAGGAGCACTTAACTTTCTCACCCCAGGGGCTGGAGGAGGCAAGAGGAGCTCCTGGGGACTCATTAACCACAGATCCATTGTTCATTGGAAGCTTTTGCTGTGGGGTGATCGATACTTCACAACCTGCGTGGGAACTGGCTGGAGATTAGGAGCAAATAATACAAGTGAAACCAGCTTACAGGCCTGATCCTTTCTGCAGTGTGCCTTTGGGCAGTTTCATTGCTGGGCAGTGAGGAAAGCAGGGTGCTTCAAGAGAAGGGGCCCTGCAGCAGGACCAAGGAGCTGCTGCCTACAATCCAGTCCTACCTCAGGCCCTCACTTGTGCCCTCTCTCACCTAACTTCTGTTTTGGGGCCGTTTGAGGTCTTCCTGCTGGCACACAGGAAGAGCAGACACATAACACAGGTTTAGGTGATGGGCCATGAGAATAAGATGGACACAAAGGGCTTTTTGGGGTGTTGCACAACAAGGGCTTTGAAGAAATACCCTTGAGTGCCTCTGTGAGGAATGTGATGGAAGCATCAGGGTGGGAATCTGCTCTTGGTAAACCTGGAAAGAGTGAGTGAGGTGTCAGCAGTGTTTCCTCTGCTGTGCCCTGATGTAACTGAAGCAGAGTTTGGTTCTGGCTATTTAAGTGTCATGGATGAGCATTATTATCTGCCTGGAGAAATGGAGACACGACAGCAAAGTCATCCAAGGACAGCCCTTGGGCATTGGCCAATATCCCAAATCTGTGCTACGGCAGCAAAGAACAACATTTTTTAGTCTGGGCTGCTCCTCTCCCAGCAGCAGGGGAAATAACCTCTCTCCTGTCATGATACTCCTTTGCCTCACACCTCCCCTGCTTTTTCCAGGACACAACTGGACTTGGAATGAGCTACTGATGAGAGAAAGAGAGGTGAGTGCAGTGCCTGAGCTACGGAGAGGGGATCTTTGATAGGACAGAGTGGCCAGGCCTTAGGAAATAAATTATGATGGCCTTTTTTCTTTGAGTTCTGGAGAAAAACTTGTATGATGCTGAAGAACCATGGGACCTCTTTCTTAGATCCTGGTTCCAGATTGCCTTGTCCATCACTCCCAAGTAAGCTCCTTGATTCATCAGAATCACCAGATATAACACATGGAGCAAAGATTTCCAGAGGCCAGTACTTTAGCTGATGTAAATAAACACATTTGTCAGACTGGAACAGCACCAGGATCTCAGCTGAGAAATCTCAGCTTAAAAATCTGTGTTTTTCTTTGACCGGAGTGAATAATGTGTCCCTAAGGTACAAACTGAATTACTTAGGCATATTGCTCTGTCACAAGGAAAAGTCTCAGGAATTCAGGTAGGCGGGGTTAGGCATAAAGCTCAGGCACAGTGCTCAGCATCTTGGAACAGAATTTCACTTGCTGCTTCAGCAGGACATTAAGCTGCTGAACTGACATTTTGAAGAGAAGGAGACAAGGAAAAAAAATGCAGAAAAACTTTAAAAAATGCATCAGGTTATTCAGTCCCTGTGCTGCCCAAATAGCAAGGCACACAGGTTTTGTTCAGAGCGTACTCCTCAGGAAAGCATGAAGAACACTTCTCATCATCCTCCCAACAGAGAAGGAAGAAATAGCTGTTGGCAGACAATTGCTTCAAGATCAGCCACTTCCATGTTTGCTTGTGAGATTGGAAGGGATCTCAGAAGAGTCTGATTAGGCAGCAGGGTGGATACTTGCAGTGTTGGAAAAAAGGTTTCAAACCTGAAAGTTTCTAAACTCCACTATGGATGTATTTCCACAATAGGAAAATCTGCGTAATGGAGGGTATTAGACAAAAATATTTTGGGGAGTTTGACTCTATGTATTTCATGGCTTTCATTCTCTGCACACAGTGAACTGTCTACATCAATCCTGTGCCCAATTTCTAAACCTTCTGCTGAGGTGGTGGAGCTAGACCATGCCAGGCCAGTAGATATTAAAATTTGGTCTGTGTTTTTGGACTGATAAGGGAAATGTTGTGTTGACTGCTTTAATGCATTTTTCCTATCACATTATGTTAACTGTGTGCATTTATTTATTTATTGTCAACCAAATAGTCAAATTCTGTTTTCTAAAATAGTATTTTAAAACCTGCAAAGAATTGTATTGATGTGTCACGCTTTGGTACTTAACTCCAAATGGATTTCACCTGTGTGCATTTGGGGATCTGGGCTTTTATTGATTTCTTCCTGACTGAAATAAACTTTTATGGGACTATGAGGTACAAGCAGACGCCTAAACATATTGTAAGCATTTCAGCAAAAGCCCTTGTTTGAAACAGTAGTTTTTAAACCAAAGCATAGGGCTGCAATTTTGCCAGTGTTTTACTTTTTTTACTGGGCTAGGGAGAAGCCATATTTGGAATTGCACTAAACCTGCAGGTTCTCTGGCTGTGTTTCAGTCTGCCTTCCAGTCAAACTGGCATTTGTCTCCCAGTTCCAGAAATGTTACTGTGATGATGATGTGTGAAATGGAAACAAGACAATTAGCGTTTCAGACACGCCAAGCTGGCACTGGAACCAACTTACGTGAACTCCAAGGGAACAAATCTGACGTGGAGCCCATTCAGTGTAAACAGCAGTCTCAAAAGAGCAGCACGCCTTTCTTTTCTGATCACGGTGGGTTAACAACTGCTTGTTAGTCCCAAGGTGTTCTCTCCTTCCCCACATCCATTCCTTTGGAGAAAGGAATGGGCTTTGCCCTTGTTACTCAGATTAAGAGTTTTGACCATGAGGTGATGAAGCATGCGCTGTGAGCTATTACAGCTTTGCTGGCAAGTGGCGGGGCAAAATTGTTCAGGGGCTGTGAGCACAGGAATGGATGATAAGAGCCTTTTCATTTATTAATCACTTGAATTCAGATCTAAAACTCAGCCAGCTGAAAAATAACCAGCTCTGGAGAATGGGCACGTAGAGCGCAGCACGGTCAGCTCGTAGCTCGGTCATGACATCCGTGTTTTACTACTTGTACTTTGGGAGGCTGTGCAAGGATTAATGACTCTGGACAATGCTGAGAAAGTGTTCATTATATGAGGCAGTTTATTTGATTAACTGACTAGGAGACATTTTGTGGAGATCTTCGCTGGAATGCTGCCAATCCCATGATTTAAATGGAATATTAAGTGTTTTCAGTTGAACTACAAAAAACACATCACCAGTCGCTGGAATTTTTATTTTTAATTCTTTTTCCTCCAAAAATGAAAAGTTTCAGATTGGTTTATGCAGGAATTAATGACTCATGAACCTGTGTTATCGTGCTGAATGTTCACACATCTGAAACATTTTTAGCTGTATCCCAAAAGTCTTCCAAGACTTAGATCACCTGTAGTCCATGGAGATGGAGGTGGCAATAGATACCTTGAGTAGATAGGATAACTGAGGCTGGGCAGCTTGTAAGCTCCCACAGCCTTGGAGGAGGAGAATGTTCACGGTGACAGACACACATCTGTCCTTGCACCAGAGTTACCCTTGCTGCTGCTGCTTGGAGTGGAGGGAGAAGGAGAGGATTTAAAACATTTTCGTTCATTAAAGTATGACAAAAGACCTTATTCTGCCCAGGCATGCAGCCCACAAAGCTGTTTAGGGCCTGAAAGAATCAATTGAGGCGATCCAGCGGCAGCAGGACAAAAGACCTGGGGCAGTGTAATTAGCTAAGTACTGCATGCTGCTCCTTCAGTCCCCTCTCAGTTAATCAGTCAGGACAGGGATGGCTGGGTGGAAAACATCGCTGAGATCATGCACTGGCTGCTGTCACCTGGCCTCCTCTGAAAGCCATGGCTGGCTTCTGGGGTTTACAGATTTATCAGTGATTGAAACCAGCTTCCCCACAGTTGGACATCCAGGATTAGCAGTTCTTGTGACAAATGGTGACAATGCCAGTGGCAAGTAGAGAGGAGGGACTCCATCCCTCCATCGCATACTGTTTAGCCCTGAAGACAAACACCAGCACAGAATTACACCTGCAATTTAACAGGGATCTCTAGGATCCAACAGAAACAGTCAAGAGGCCTCCATGACCACTGTGCTGTTGTTGTACTCAGTATTTTGTCTCTCCATGCAATGAAGGCAGTAATCCTGACCTCAGTAAGGACCAGAATGTAGGAGACAATCAAACTGTTCAGGCTTTGTTCAAATCTGGGGGTCTCTCCTGTCAGCAAAAGGGAGATTCAACTAAAAGAGTCGGCTGGCTCTGTTGCTAATTGAGTTTGAGGAACAGATGCTGGGATTTTACTGGAACTGATGCTCTATGCGGCTTTTCAAAGGGTACTGTACCTTTTAAATTATTATGTTGGCAAGGGTGAGAGCAAACAGCTGCAGTTCAATATCAGTGTTCCCCAAAGTCTCTGCTGGGACATCTGGAAACTCACACTTGCAGCCTTAAGGTTTGTTGTCCCATTTCCCAGTGGAAATCTCCTGCCAGGCCCTTTGAACGTGAGCTGGCCTTCAAAGCTCATCCCAGCTTTTCACAAGTTCACTGCAGTCTGCTTTGATACAGACAAGGCAGTGGTTGCTTTTCACCAACTCACATAAAGACACTTCCTCAGACAGTACCTTTAAAGATTTGGAAGCCTGGAGGAAGGGTTGCTGCTGGCCATCTGTAGCCATAGCAAAGGAAATATTCATTCCAAGCCCTCTTACAGAGGGACATTTTTCCTGCAAGATCCTTCTGTGTTGCAATAATGAGCGACACAGGGACCCCAGGCAGTGCAGAGGAAGGCTCTTTATTGCCAAAACCATGCCAGTTCATGCAGTTTTAAGGCACAACAAGCCCAAGTGAACCAACCACCACCCACCACGATGTGGATGCGATGTGGACACGCAGCAGGCAGGCAGAGTGTCTCTCACATCCCTCCATTCCATCTGAGTCACTCCCCCACAGCTCCCTTCTCCTTAGCCTTAGTAACAGGCCAGAGCCCTGTTGCAAGGCCTTCCCTTTAGAAAGCCTTACCTATCAGTAACATTTCTGTACAGGCTTCATCCAAACCCCACGAGATGGATAAGGCATATAGTGAATTTAGCAATGCCTGGTCAAATCCCTGGAAGGATATTAATACAACTAATTCCAAACAGAGCGGTGTCTGCCACAGTATTTCTACTTTGAGGTTTTCAGTGAACTTTTTGTTCTTTTCTCTTGGAACTTTTACGCAATATTCAAGTTTTCTGCAGCTTGTTTGTCTCAAAGCTGTTGTTGCAAAATTGTTTGCCAGAAAGGACATTGCCATCATTCACAGGACCTATTTTTAAATTCCACCAAGATTCCTTAAGTGAGAATGTTATCCCAGAGAGCTGTACATCCCAGAGATGCTGCAGAGCCTTATGGAGCTGAAACAATTGAGCGCATTCACTGAAGTGGCCAGGAGACCATGGGGAAACAGTGTGGTTACCTTCACTGGAATTTGGCCAGCATCCCAGCTGCCACTAATGCCTCCACTCTTTCAGGAATGTCCTGGGATTTTCATTAATGTCTAATTCAGCTTATAAAAGCATGTGCCTGCTGCCTTATCCCCCGGAGCTACAGCAAGTAAAGAAATGCTGTTTGGCCTCTGTGTGGTGGCTGGCTTTAGCAGGCATATTCCCTTCCTTTCTAGCTGTTCCTGCTCCTCTCCTTCCTCCTCCCAGCCCGGGATGCAAGGGTAAAGCTTCCAGTGCATTGTGTAAACAGCGTGAGGCAGGAATATGATTTTTCAACGCTTAAGGCTGAAGCTAAGAAAACAGAAGGGCTCCTTTTACCCGGATTCATCATCACCACGTGTCTGTAACAATACCTCCAGAACCTGGCACTGCGTGCAAGAGGAGAGGAGGCCAGCAGGCCAAATGGCCTTCTCGTGATGCAGGAGTTAGGGCTCACTTTGAGTCAGATATAAGACTGGAGTATGGAGTCTTTGTAATCCAGTTCTTCCCTGACATCGAGGGCCTTTCGCTGCCGAGAGCCGAACACATCATTTCACATCGCCCTGGCTAGTGGGAACCTCGGAGCTGTTTGTCCTGTCAGTTTATTTTCAATGACATTTTTGGAAACAGAAGAGCAGCAAAAAATCCCCAAACAAACATGAAGAGAACTGTGAGAAATCAGGAAATGGGGCCAAGTGGAGGAGAAGGCAGGAAGGGAATGTGTGTGTTCAATTTGTGTTTGCAGTGCTTATGTGGGACTTGTCCCTGGCACAATATGGTAAAACAACAATTTGAAACCCTTCCTCTAGAAAGGAATTTACAAGTCATCCTGGAGATTCAGGCAAGGTGTAAATCCAAAGCAAGCAGGAAGGAGGAAGACAGCAGGCAGTGTGCCTTGTGTTTTTACAGGTCTGTTTACCTCATCCGTCTCCGTGGCACCTGACAGCTCTGGAAACTTGGACCTGCCTCAACCTGAACTGCAGCTGAATTAATCTGTGTGTCTACTGCATCTAAAAATAGTTTTGCCAAAAAGTGTTTGGCTTGGTAAATGAATAAGCTTGGAAATGCAGGTATGAATTCCCCTCCCTAAAATGTGTGGATAAGACATTTCCAAGCAGGATGTGGCCACTTCAGAGGCTTCAGGCAAAGAGAGGGATAGGTGCTGCATGTGACTGAGAGTGGCTTTAGGGAGCACCTGTCCCTGTCACCCACATCTGAAGGGACTGTTTTAGAGGCAGAAGAGAACAAATTACTTTCCTCTCTCACACTGGCAGTGTCTGCACAGTTATGTCCGTATCTGCAGTATAAAATGAACAAGAAAGTTCCTGGAATGCTCTGAAATGCCTTGTTAATCACTAGCTAAGCCTGCTCTTATCATCTTAGTTTCCAGATTGCTCCAGCATTCTCTTGAGCTGGTGAAAAACCCTCCCATGCAGGTTAAAGACATTTTTGCTGACATATGGACAGGGGATTTCAGGGGCTTTTGGGCAGTAGTTATAGAATTGACACTGACCACGAACTAAATTAATTCAGTGCTTATTAACGTGAATGTTCAATAATTTTTAGCAGCATAAGGTGCTTTCAGGACAAACTCATAGGGAATGTGCTCTGAGCTGCAAGGTGAATGATACTATCAGGAAAAAGAGACCTCAGAGATCATGTCTGGCAGAGTGGGAAGCACTGAAAGATATTTGCCAGACAAACTGACGGGGTCAGGACCCCTTTCCTCTCATTTTGTATGTAGACAGAGGACTGCAGCATCTCCTGATGAGCCTGCCTGGGTTTTCAGAATTTAAATTGAGGAGTAAGGTAAATACCACTTCTTAAACAGTTTATTCTTGCTTTTCCACATAATAAAATGTATTCAAGCATCTGCCTTTGGACCTTTCCGATATTTTCTGTGGCTTAAGTGCAGCACTGCGGTATTTTCACACCACCAGTAATAACCCAAAAATTGTTTCCACTGAGAAATGAGTTCCTTGGAAAAGCAGTTGTCCCCTGAATGTGGAGCAGCCGCGAGGTGGCAGCAGAGGACAGGGATAGCGACTGCAGGGCCGAAGCGGCCATGGCTGGGTATCTCCCTCGCAGGGAGATCCTACGTGTTGCTCCATCTCTCTCCTGCTCTCAGGAAGACCGGGAAGCGCTTCAAGATACCCACACGGCCAGAGCAAGAACAGGCGCCTCAGTTCCCGAGCTCTTTTCCATTTCGACAGCCTGCTGCACGGAAATGCCCGTTCTATAAAACTAACTGCTGTCCTTGGATCTGTGGAGCTGATCATCCCTTAAGATCTCCGAGGACGAGTCTTCCTTGGAGACGAAAGAAATTGGGAAGAAGGTGGCAGGGAGGAGGGGTGACAAGCTGATCTGTAGGCAAGGAAAAGGAATCTCTCCGGCTGTGAGCCTGGCATCTTTCATGGACACTAAATTCACTTGAGAAGAACTTTTAATAATTACAGGAGGCTGGGGGGAATGAAGAAAGGGTTTGCCAAGAGTGATGTGACGACAATGGCTTGGACCGTGAAATTCCTCTTTTGTCCCGGCCCCGCCGCCCTGAGCCGCGCGCTGCTGCCGCCCATTCTCTGTCCGAGGGGAGCTCTGGCTGTGGCATTGTGCAGGGGGTGTGACCTGGCGCTGAGTCAAGATGCTGGGGTGAGCCGGCTCAGCTCCTTCTGGGAAGTCTGTTAGCTTTTCCTGCTCATCCCTAAGGATGCCAGCGTCCTCTCCTGCCCTGAAGGACATCTCTCTGAATGTTCAACTGAGTTTTGTTTGCTGTTGGCTGTTCTAAGCTTTGATCTTCAAAGAGTGACTAAAAATGTCGATGTCTGATTCTCATTAAAATGTGGGAGAAGTGCATACCTAAATCCCTTCAGCAGCTATTGAATCCTGGCAAGAGCTCCAGTCAATTCATCAAGCACAGCTCTGCTGCATGGTCTGTTTTTATTTCCTCTCAGATACAGACTGTTTAGTGGTTAATGGTCTGTATTACTGGGCACGGGGAGGAAGAAGAGCATAATAAAGAAGGGCAAAAGGTAAAAAGGCACATGATAGCATCATGGGGGAGAGGACAACAGCAAACAGAAGAGAATTAAACCTCTGGAGACAAGTGGGAAACCAGAAATAATGATGGAAGGATATCCAAGAGCACTTCCTCATGCTTGTAGGAAAGGGAACAGGGCTGTGAGAGAAAACGCCCCAGTGCTGGGGACATGGAGGGAATATTAAAGGTGAGGAGTCTGGCTTGGCATCAGCACAGCATCACCTCAGTCAGAGCAGAGAGTGCAGCTCCAGAGCTGCTGTCTGGTGCTTTCTGTGACCCTGGAAAAGTCACATAAACATGGCTCCTGTTTTTATTCCTCTCTAATTTAGGAACAATACTTCCTGCTGTCTCCCCATGGTGTTGAAAGGCCAAATTAGCTAATGGAAGGAAAGTTCTTGAGAATGATTACTGCTGTTTTCATTACTGTCATTATTGCTATTTATAATAGGTATAATGGAAGTGTTAATATTGGGGAAGGGAAATAAGGGAAGAGAAGTGGCAAACATCAAAAGCAGTAACTGGCCATACTGGGTCCAAGGATCTGTCTACAGGAAAGATAAGTACTACCTGTTCCAATAGCCAGAAAATCCCACAGCTTTAGATTCACCTAATTTATGGAATTACCTGATTGCAGGGTGGGTTTTCTTGACATTTCTGCTTTGAATCCATGTGAGCAATATGCCAGGCAGGAAGTTCACTGCCTAATCATGTGATGAAAAAAGCCCTTGACAGCTGTCCTTTGAGAGCTGCTGATTGTCTCCTTTCTCCTCCAAGCTTATCCCAGGTGTGTACCTCTCAGCCATATTTCCTTACTTGGAAATATTTTCCTGTTTCCCCAAAAAGAGACAATCCCAAACAAGTCTCCTGGCAGTTGGTCACCCTGTCAAGCCTCAGGGAGTTACAGCAATATAGGTCATGAAAGCAAGTATAAAACCAGTAATACAAAAGTCTGGGAAAACTTGTTAAACATCCTGTAGAGAAGGACATATTGCCATTTGCACCTTGATTTTAGAACAGCCAGGAGATTAAAGCAGTGACTGAATTTCCTTCTGTGGCTGTTCCTGTGACGCTAGGGATGGCTTTCCCAAACCTTGAAAAGTTGTCCTTGGAGTAGGGAACAAATACAGTTTTGAGGACACATCTCCAACTGGTCTGCTTTCCTAGATGGTGAGGACAGCCAGAGGGAGGGGACAAAAGGTACAGAAGGCCACGCAGTGCACAGCAAATAATCTGCCAGCAGCAAAAAGGAATGACGTGCTCCTAAACTGATCCAATTGCACTCAGTGCCAAGGGGGGCATTTTTGAGGTGGGCCACTTCTTGCACCTTTAATTTTTTTGTGAGTGGATGGTAGTCCATAGCATCCCACAGTTTGAGGGATAGGCTGCAACGACCAAGGGCTGTTTGGGGATGATGGGTGTGCTCTGTGCAAGTGTCTGTGGGAAGAATTAGGGAGCAGCTAATGCCACTGATTGTATATCCTAAGATTCATGGGGTTCAGGCCGTCCCTGAACAGCCCCTTAGCTCAGTTTTAGTAATTACAGCTGCTTCCAGGGACCTGTCTCCATTTCTGAGGGATGTGTGGCACTGAGCGAGGAGCGCGGAGTGCCACGGACTCCACGGCTGTGAGGCAGTGCTGTCTCCTGTGCTGGGTGGCCACAAGTTTGGCAGCCTCTTGCCTAGGCTGTAATGGGCTTGCTGTCAAAATGTTGTGGGGACTGGGTTTTTAATTACTGAAACCTTGTGAGAAATGTGAGGAAGGACTGTAAGGCTGGGGGCAGGATGGCAAAGCAGGGTGAAAAAAAAAGAACCCTTGGGTGTGTTTGGGGCAGAGCAGAGGACCTTTCCAGCAGACTCTTTGGCAAACATCTATTTTTAACTCTCCCTTTGCACAGCAAATATTAACTCTCAGCCATGTGCAGCCACTGGCTTTGTGTGCTCTGGAGAGGGGCGAGCTGTATCAGCTACAGCAGAGGAGCAGGAATGAGTTCTCGTAGCCCCTTGAGCCGATATCGGCCGATAATCGCCGCAGACCAAACCGGATCAAGCTAACGTGCTCCAGGCCCCAGTATTTGTGTCACCTGGTGCTATACCCTCTGTGGCATGCTTGGAATGGATTGTTTGCAAAAACCAAACAGTGAGCAGAGAAGTAAGGCTCTCTGATTCCCAGGAGCATGGGCAGGGTGTGTTCTGCAGGCTGGGATTGGAGCTGGAAGCAGGAAGCAGAGGAAGAACAGGACACTGCTCTGCCCCTGCACTGGCATCGCTGTTCTGTAGCTGACCCGGGTGCGCCTCGGTCCTTTCTTGCCTTGCCCTCTTGCTGTTGGCTGTCAGCAGCAGGAGGGAAAGGCAGGAGGAGGCAGTGGTGATGGATTTATGCTGGCTGAGAACCAGCTGGCTTTGCCCTGTCCTGCAGCTGCTCTTCTCCCTGCCCGGAGGTTCAGTCCATATGTCACCCACGTGTAGCTGAGAGCCGACTTTGATGCTGCCTCTCTGCTTGATCATCACAGCTTTTCCACATCTGTTTCCCATCCCTCTGTTTGTCAAAGCTGCCTGTTGATCCTGGAGGGCTTGGGGCAGGAATTGTCCACTATGAGGTGTTTGTACCTCTAAAAGTGGGACCTTATATAGCTCAAGGCGTTACCCACAGCAAACACAGATTAGTTCCTTGTCTTGTATAATTGATGAGGGGTGGAGAAAATGTATTGTTAGTTTTGCCTCTTGTTACAGAATAGATCCTGGATGCTTCTTGAAGTCCTGAATCCAGGCTGCATCACGGGCCCATCTTTCTTGGTGCATTAGTTGAAAGAAGACTTGTTTTTCCATGCCCCTTTCTCTTTTAAATGTAGAAATCTCTGTGGGAGCCTAACAGTTTTGTGCTTAAGAAGGTGGAAAATTATCTTAAGAGCTAAGCCTTCTTTCCTCCACTGGCTCAGGAATTTAGAGTCACCAAGAGGAGTCAGATGCAAACTCATCCAGGCATGTCTCCTTATCTCTTGGAGCCCAGGCCAGCGATCTGTTTTCCATTCACTTCTTGCCACTTTGTGCTGAGGGGCTGGCTCCTGAGATTAACCTTGCTCCCAGGACAGGAAACAATCATGCAGGAAGTGGAAAGGTGTGGAAGTGTTGGGGCCTGCAGGGCAGTCCTAGGAATGACCTTGAACCCTCACTGCTTGTCAGTAACTTGCATCCCTCCTGCATGGATCCCACTGGCATATCTGCAGCTGGATTGCAGCTTTGGTGCCCACAGTCACTGTACCATCTGTGCCACTTGCACTCACATCCTGGGTGTTCATTAACATGCTCAGGCTGAGTGTGGGAGAAAATGCCTTCTTTTGCCTGTGTTAAAGAACAGATTTACTTTAAACTATTGGAAAGGTTTCAGAGCACTGCTAACCCTTCAAAACTGTGGAATTTAACTCGTTCTTCCACTGAGTCAAGATCAGCCTCTCAAGGTGAAGTCATTCAATATGAACCTTGTATGATTAAATTAGTGTCACAAATTAGTCTGCACACTACTATGCTTTGTACTTGGGAGCATAAATGTTATTGTAGAACAATGCAGAACACTATGAGAAAAAATGCCTTCCTTGCTCAGCTGCAGCATAAAACAATAACTAATTTGGAAACTCTTTCCTTAGCTTGGAGTAAATGGCAATAGCTGAATTCTCTTGAGATGCATGTATGCACCAGGGATGGGGAAATCCAACAGAGACATGGCTCCAGGGGAAGACCTTTGCCTTAACTATTTCTTGATTGAATTGTCTTAACTGCTCTGTCACAGCTGGCACAGAGGCTGGGGACAATGGGGAGGAATTTCTGTCTGCTGCATGTCACTGCCCCCCACTTGTGACATGGCATTAAGGTTGAACAAGGGGAGCAGCATATCCTCTGGAGACATTCAGCAGCTCTGCAACTTTGTTTTTGGGTTTTGGGTTTTCAGAGAACCATCTCTGAACTCCACAGGGGATTAAAAATCTCCAACACAAAGCTCACATCAATTCAGCAACTCAGTGAGTTTTCTGAGCAAGCCCAAATATGTGTGCCCTGCTCTGCACTGGGTGCAATGCACAAGTGGTCTGGTGTGGCTCTGCTACACCTCATAGTGGACAGGGAAATGAAACATCCCAGTCTTCCCAGTTTGAAGCTCCAGTCTGGGCTCTGAAACGTGACTAAAACCTTGGCTGCTGAATTTGCAGTGAATATAGTCAGATTTTCTGATGACCTTGTGAAGAGATGAACCCCAGATTCAACAAAAACATATCTTACCACTGGAAAGAATGGAAATGGTTCCAGTA
This sequence comes from Euphonia xanthogaster, assembly GCA_034509185.1. Taxonomy (NCBI): domain Eukaryota; kingdom Metazoa; phylum Chordata; class Aves; order Passeriformes; family Fringillidae; genus Euphonia; species Euphonia xanthogaster. Next base: position 1,375,010 of record JAYDZK010000202.1, on the reverse strand, counting down.
AAATACTTGAAAACAAGACATCTAAAGCAAAGAACATTTTCCTGTAATGCTGCTCCTGGAAGAGGCAGGGATTCCTTGCATCAGAGAAAGCTCCCTCTCTCTCTGTTCCTTCATGGGGTAAATTGCTTCCTCTTTCACCCTGTCAGTTCCTATAAAATCTTTTTCAGCAGCTCAGGAATTCTGAACAGCCACCTCCAGGAGTTCATACGTGATGCTTCTCCTCCCATCATTATAATACCTGACACGAGAAGGGCAGTAGTTTGCTGCTGCTTCTGTCAACAGCCTGCTATGCTGGCTTGCTCTTTTTTCCAGGGCATCTCCAGGTGTCCCCCAGGAACTGTCCTAACCTGCTGCATGGCTCTGCTCTCACCTGTGCAACTGCATACAGTCTGCACTCATCATTGCTTGATTGATCCTCTTTTTTGTTGAGAAACTCAAGCAAGCAAGTTTGCAGCTTCAGAATCACATGTACTATTCATCATAGAAAGGACACAAAGATGGAATAATCCATCTTAAGAGCTGCAGAGAATTTGCTTTTACAAAAGCTCCTAGAAGAAAGGGAAGAGAGGGATCAATAAAGAAAACTTCTTTAAAATAACCAAGAAAGGCTCTCAGTTAGCCAGTGTTCTCTGAACCTACAGTAACCATAGTGAGCCAAACAAAAGGCAGCACTAGTAAGTCTTATGTATCCTTGGTGATCCGCTTAAGCAACTTCTTGCTTTTACAGTAAGCCAAAAAAAGGGGGAACACATGGGTTTGAAGTCTCCTGCAGGATCTATTGAGTGACAAGGAGCCTCCTCTAATGCAAGAAAATGGTCTGGAATGTTCATGCAAAGCAGGAGCAGGGGTGGCCTTTGGGATTTTCAGCAAAGGGCAGTAGGCATGGAAGGCTTTACTGCAGAAAAGACAACGGCAGGACTGGAGTTTGCATCAGCCCGAGGAGACTGTGGAGACCTTTTCAAGTGGGTGCATTTTAGGAGAAGCCAGCTTGGCAGGGAGCTCCTTGTCCTCTCCTTCCAGAAGAGCCTACAGAATTGGCTAGATGGGTTTGTGATAAACAGGAGAAAGGAAGAGGTGTGGGACAAGCTGGAATCACAGAAGTTTGATGGGATTTCACAAGAAGTAGGAACCATCCTGTCTGGAACGTTCTCTGGAAAGGGATACTTTGCTGTTGTGTGTTTCTAATTGGCATGGACCCTCCCCAGGGCCAGGGCCTGGGAGCTAGGGATTTGCAGAGACATCTGGAGTAAGAGCCAGGATCTGGATCATCACCACCCACAGAGCACTCACAGATTAATTAGACAGGACAGATCAAGGTAGAACAGTTGTGTCCATTCCATTCAGGTGGGAAGTTGAGGCATGGAAAACAAGAGTCTTTGTGCTATTGACATGTTTGGCTGTACAGATGATCCTGCTGATTTCAAGGAGAAGGGGTGGTTCTCCCCTCCTGGCACTGCCTGGGCTCTGGTCACAGCACCTGTAGTAAGACCAGCCATTGAATCCAGCCCCAAAGGTCCAAAGCCAGACTGATTTTCAGGTATTCCTCCATCCCATACTTGCCAGAGTCACCTCTCATAACTCAGAGCAGTTGGCCTAATTCAGCCAAAAGGAAAAAAACTCCAGTCCCTGCCTGGCTCCCACTGGCTCCTCCTGCTCCTGATGGATGAGTGACAATCATTACCCCCACAAGGTGTGCTGGCTGCATTTCACCTTGTTTTTCTTGGCTTAAATAAACCATAAGAGGTCTTGCTGGCTATTTATTGATTGGTCCCTTGCACAAGGTCCTGTAGCTTATGGCCATCACATTTTTGCCACAAGTGATTGCCAAGGATGGTTTTGGCAATGCTGTGGCTGCTCCACTTGCACACTGAAAACAACAGACTGCAGTGCTGGCTGTGCCCTGGCTGAGTGACAGCGCTGAGATCCACTGGAGATTTAGGGAACAGTGGAAAACTCACCTTCCCAGTTCCACTCGCTCAGGATCTGGTGCACAGGGTGAGTCAGGCTGGTCAGAGCAGGGAACCACAGGCAGAGGGGTCCCCAGCTGGTGTTAGTTGGCTGCTGTGGCCGGCATGGTGTGCACACATCTCCCGTCCTCAGCTCTGTGCCTCCAGCACATCCCATCCTGGGCTCTGTGCAGCCTCGTGCAGTGAAGCAGGTGTTCATTTAACCAGATTACCTGCATGGTGAGGTTTGTTTGCTTTGTTGATAATTCTTACACTGTCATAGAGCTTTGTGTTTATAGTGCAGCTTGTTTTGTTTGAATCACTCAATCTTTCCCAGGAAATATCACCACTCCTTAAACACAAATATTTTCAGAGGCATGCAAAGATGAAGAATGGACATGGAGCTTCTGAGCTTTGCTTTGGGAGACAAGGCCTTGTTTCTGGACTTTTGATGGAACCTTATGAGGTTTTTTGCCTTTTTTGCTTCTCTGAGCAGTAGTACCAGGTCACAGGCCTGTTGTGAGTGTTTTCTTCCAGGAACTTTCAGGAATTTGGATCCAAGTAACCCCAGCTGGGTAGATGAGAGATGAGAATGCTAACAGGTTAGTAATAGATGAGAGAGCTGTGTCAACAATAAAATGTCAGTCCACATCTCCATTTATACTCTCTCTTAGTCCATACAGGTTTGATGCTGCCATCAAAAGCTACCAAAGGCAGAGTGTGGATCTGGTTTTAGGTCTTGCTCATGGACAGTTTAAGTACACAGGAGCAAAGCAATTCACTTTCAGCAATTCACTTTCAGCCACAAATCTATAAATAATACAGGTTTGATGCTGCCATCAAAAGCTTCCAAAGGCAGAATGTGGATCTGGTTTTAGGTCTTGCTCATGGACAGTTTAAGTACACAGGAGCAAAGCAATTCACTTTCAGCCTCTGGAGTAACCTGCAGATGACTCTACTCATGCTAACAAACTTTCCTTCAAGGCATCCTTTACTCTGGTACTCTGGCTGGCTGCTTGGCCTTGCAGGCTGCAGTTTAAGAGCCCTTGGTGTAAGGGATAAGCTGGAATGCATCAGGATTTGAAGAAAGATTTCTTTCAGAGCAGTTAATAACGTTATCAGCATTATCAGAAGTATTGCAGGGTTTAGTCTTCCCTGCAAGTGTTTGATTTCACATTCTTTATAAAGGTGAATATGGAAGAATCTGAATGTCCATTTTCACTGCAAAAGGAGAAAAAGGAAGGTCTGTAGTTGCAAAGAGAACCTTAAAACAGTGTTCCTGTGAAGTGGAAAACCTCAATATATAATTACAATCGGAACTGTTAGATCGTAGAGCACAGATTCTGCTGATTTTTTTAAGGTTAGGGTGTATCTAGGCACAAATGAATACAAATGCTTCTGATGAGTATCACAGCCTTTGAAGTAGCTGGTATTTGTTACAAAACATATTTTCCCGAGCAGGATTTTTCTCTGGTCTATGTGCTGTAACATAAAGCAAAACCAAACATTAAATCCCTTCTGTTGACTGTATCACAAGTTAATCTACCCCCTAGTACCCCACTATTGTGTTTCATTGAAATGATACCCACCTGTTCTGCTTTACAGCAGCAATAAACGGCAGCAATACTGCATTTTTCGTTTGTTATTTATTTATACTGGCAGCAAGGGCTAATGTTTCATCTCTCACCCTTCCTGGTAATTGTGATACAAGGCTCTTTATGGGAAGGCCCATTCCTGTGGTTTTATCCATTCTTAAGAAGAAAAGAAAAAACTCATTCATCAGTGGAACGACTTCCTGGTAAAATGAATGACAATGATTTTTACCTCCCTTTGTAGGGGGTTTGGAGACTTTATTGACTGATGTTTGGGGAAGTCAGATTTTACATTTTAGAAGGTACCTGGGATGGAATTCCTTGGTTAGGAGGAAGAGACCAGCTTTGCCTGTGAGAAATCACCATTCAGCACCGAAATGAATGCCCTGGTAAAAACTTGGGCCGTGTGTCTGCATGTGCTGAGTTACATGTCTGGGGCATGGCTTAATTACACACAACTTGGCCTGACTTGAAATTAAAGCAACCTCCAGAAGTATGCATGCAATTCCACTGCTCCAAAAATCTCAGCCCTGCACATAGCTGCCCTTCCTGCCTGGATCTGAGGCAGAACCATCCAACCACGTCTCTTTGTCTCAGCAGGATGTCTGGGGAGGGGAGTGCCTCAAGGAAGTGCTTCTGCTTCTGCTGTGCCAGGAGATGTTCCACAGGAGTGTGGGTCCCGTGGCATCTGCTAGCACAGTCACAGCCTCTGTTGAGCAGGGACTGCAGGGAGCTTTGAAAAGCAGATATTGTGGTGGCAGGTTTTGCAGCCTAAGTAATTATCAGTTGCACTTGGAGCTGGTGGCACTCTCCAGTCTCCTGAACTCAGGATTTGCAGTGCCTAGCCTGGCCCTTTGCAGAGAGAGCGCATTAGTGCACGAGGCTGCAATTCTGAGATTCTGGGCCAGATTTTCTTATCCTCTGCCTTGTCACTGACTTCTTTCCAGACTCGGTGTATTTCTGCTGGCACACAGATGGGGAGCCACTATGCCGTGTACATGATGGGCTGTACAAAGCAGAGGGAAGTGCCCTGGGACTCTGCTTCTAGCCTTGCTGCTCCATAGCCTGAAGCAGACTGCTTACTTTCTCATAAAATTCAAATAATCATCTACTTTCTTTATATCCCTAGCTGAAAAACCCTACAGAGATGCTGCACTTCATTAACTACCTGCACCTGAGTGCTCCTGCTTTGCTGCTGGCCAGTAAGAAATAAGCTGTTGCTCATCAGGCAACTGGATCCCAAAGGGGAGCTTGAACAAAAAAAAAAATCACATCCAAGCTCTTCTAATCCTGGCTTTGCCCTTGGGCTGGTGCCTGGGTGCTCTTATCAAGAGGCTGTTTTGCTGGAGTTCACTGCTTCCAAATACCAAAGACTTTTCAGGCTTACTCTAAACAGTGCTTCTTGGGCAAGCTCATCTGGCTGCTGATTCCAAGCTCCCTTCTATGTGAAATGTAGGGGTGGCAAGCACAGACCTTGGAGTGAGCTGGCTGGCAAAGGGTTTTTTTAATCCGAGAGCAGAGTTTGGGGCTGGTAGATCAATTCTTGGAACAGAAACACACGCTCAGCTCTGCAGGTGAAAGCCAAACCGTGTCAGGCACATCTCACTTTCTCCCTTCTCTCCTGTGCAGATCGAAGAGGGAGGGAAGGCAGATTGCCTGCCTTCTAAGCTGCAGGCTGGTGATGAAGTGGTGAACATCAACGAGGTGGAGCTGAGCAGCTCCAGGAGAGAGGCCATCTCCCTGGTGAAAGGCTCCTACAAGAAGCTGAAGCTTGTCGTCCGCAGGTAGGCGAGAGCCACAATCATTCCCTGCCTTCCTCCTGCCCCACAGGCCACCCAGCCATGCCCCTCACTTCTCCAGCTGAGGGCCTGTGGCTTAGCCTAATCTGAGCACAAGCCCTGTTTTGAGCACACAGGCATGAGCCCAAGGGCAAATGCTTGTTCTTTCACCAATATTCCTAGGACTCCTTTGTCACTGATATGTCCAAGCACGTGAAACACGCATTTCTCTTGCACTGCTCCCCTGCCCCAGGACACTCCAGGGTCCCTGTTCAGTGATGTACAGGCAGTCTCATCTTCCTCCCCTGTGCCTGGGGCTCCCTGGCAAAGGGTGACAGTTCTGTACATAGCTCTTGCCTCATTTGCTGCATGTTGTCACTGTTTCTGTGGCAGCAGAAAGATTTCCACTGGCCTCATCAAGATTTGGAGCTGTTTGGTGTTCTGGAGGTGAGTGATAGTGGATTTTGAATCAAAGATGTTTGGGTCTGGAATTTATGTTGTTTGGTTTTTTAAAAACCTTAACAGAAATGCTTCCTTTGTGTCTTTTGCTGTGGCCATGTCCAGTTTCTTTCTGTGCCAGTTAAGTGATAGCTGGTATCACTTTATGGAGTGCTCTGTCCTCAAGCTCCACACTTAGGCAAAAAGGAGTCTGGGTAAAGATCAGCACAGCTAGGGAGCTGTCACTACTCAAACAAAAGGTGTCATTTTGGGTCACTAAATTGGAACAGCTGAGTAACATCTGAGTGGTGATGCCTGGGCTGGGCAGCTATGACCAGCTCAGACACCCTCCTGCTCTCTGGGCTGTACTATGTCCTTTGGCTGAAACATCTTTAGGTAACCTTGCAGCAAATTCTGAATATTCATATACAGAACTGTTACATGGTTTGTACGCCCATTGGGAGGGGATTTGCAAAAGGAGTTCATTGCAATTTGAGTGTTTTCCAAAAATACATTTTGGATTTGGTTTTTTCTTTAAGTCTATGTAGATTGTAATCCAAATGTACTGACTGAACAAAATGTTTAATTCGCGCTACCTCAGCAAAACTGTGGAAACAGAACTGTTTGTTTTGCAATGCAATAGTTTCTCTGCATTTTTTATATTCCCAACACCTTTCCACCCTTTTTTCCCTCTTTAAAGAGTATGCAAGGGGTTTTGATGTTTTTCTGGTTTGGATTATTATAGTGAACATGAAAAAATATTGGTTGGGAGTCTTTCATGGCTTCATTCATCACCAATAGGAGGATCAAGCACATTAACTTTTGGAGGTATTACATTCACATACCATCCTCTTGCCAAGGTACTTTGAATCCTTTGTGCACGTTTAAAACTCTGTGATAATCCATAAATTTAGAACTGGAAAATTGCAATTAAGAGCTAAGAGCCCAGCCTTCAGGTAATTTGACCTGGTCCCAGCTGACCCCGCAGTGCTGGCATGAAGGCAGCAAGAATCAGGAAATGTGAGTTCCTGACTGCTTTGTGGGCAGTGGGTCACAAGTTTCTCTGAATTCACCCTATCAGCAGAAGTGGCCAGACTCAGCACACTGGCCAGGGTAGAAGAAGAGATTCTGTCTCCAGTTCTAGAAGGTAAGGATTCCAGAGGAGAATGGTGAGAGAAGAGGAAAGGGGTGCAGATTACCTTGACCCCAGACAGAATGAGTTTAGCCGTTTAGACAGGTAAAGGCAACACTAACCTGCTTCCCCACCTGGGATCACGTTTGATTGGTTGGAGATTTGCACTACTACATCATCTGAAAATAAAGTATTTTTGAAATGCTTGTGGTGCTTATTTTTGTTGAATTGAAATGGATTAGGGTTGCTTGCTGCAAGTACCAGCAGTTTGAAAACTTCCAGACCTGTTTGTGACCGGAATTTTTCATCAGTGCTCTCAGTACTCACAGAAACTCTTCCTTGCAGAGTGACACAAACTCCCACAGACATGGACTTTACTCCTTAAAAGTCATATACAAACAACAGCAAAGTCTGCTTGGTGTATCTGCTTCTGGCTCTCTGCAGAGCATATTCCAGCTCAGCATGTTTTTGAAGGTTTAGCTGTCTGTTTTTCAAATGGAAACCTCAGAAGTTCTCTGTAACGGTGTGGTGGTGACACCAACCATCACACCAGATAGAAAGCACACAGTTTTTAAATCAGATGTATTGTGCCATAGCCCACACAGCATACTCAGGTTGCTATTTAATCTTGGCTTTTATTTCAGGACAAAGGCAAGCTTTTAGTACTTAAAGGGTGAGCCTCTCCATGTGTTACTAAGCAAAAGTAGAGGTTACAACACCTTGCAGGTCTGCAGACTGGCTGATGCAATGATGTGGCACTTCCCTTGGAATGTCACAACTGATGTGTCATCATCAGTCTTCATCAACTCAAGTTTGATTGATCAGTGTAATGGAGGGACAAGGTGGGAATAGTTTCAAAGAAGGGACTGTGAGGGCAAAATCAGGGAAAATTCAGGGCAAGATAAAAGGCTACAATAACTAACAAGAAGAAAAATTATCTGTCTCCCATGACCAGCACCAGAATGTTTAGTAATGAGGACCACAGTCTGCCTCTCACTCCTGTGCAAATGTCCTGCTGTCCCCAAGGAGGGACTTGCAGGAGGAGAGACATGAAGCTGTGAATTTATACACTTTCTTCTTCCTTGCTCACAGACTTACAGTAGGGCAGAGGCAGAGAACGCCCTAATGAGCCCAGTGTTAAGTAAATCCTGTGACTGTTCCCTAAGAGGATCTTTATTTGGGAGACAAATGCTGAACAGTTTTCATGGATGCTCTCTAGCTGCATTTTGTTTGTCTTGTCCCCAGCTCAGAAGCCCCCAGTGGCAGTTTTCGAATGTTCCATTTTCTCTGCTTCTTTAGCACAGCTGCTCACACCTCCCTTGTTTCAAAGGCTGTTCCCAAAGCCAGGTCCTGCCTCTCTGCCCATTCCTCACTGCTTTTGCCCATTCATTTCCAGGACAATGGTCTCAGATATGTGTGTGTTTGCTCCTTCCTATACACCTCAGGCCTGCAGCTGGTGTGCTGTGAGGGGCCTTGCTGACACTCACACTCCATCCTGCTGAGGCCAGAAGCAGCTGGAGCAGGAGCTGCTCTGCAGCCCAGGGAGTGACTCAGTGTGCCTCAATCACTGCTGGCGACAAATGTCTCTCACCATGGGCACCAGAACAACCAGTTTCATCAGGCCTGAGGAATTCACAGGCTGATGCTGGGGAGGTCGCTTTGCTCAGGGTTTGTCCATTTGGAGCAGTCGGTGTGAATCACAATGGGAAACTGGAGAGACCAGTTTGCTGGATTTTGTAGCAGGGAGGCTGGCCTACTGTCCTCAGCAAACTGCCTTACAGAGGTTTTGATGCTCAGTTGATCTTTAACCAGGTGGAGAAAAAGCTATTTGAAAGCTACAGCTACAAAAGAAGTAAGACTTTGCTGCTTTGTTGTGAAATACATCATTATTTCCAACCTAGGTTTTTTTTTCTGTTGCTTCCTCTCCAACTGCAGTATACAAGCAGAGTTGGATGCAATTACAAAAAGACCCTTTTCAGTGGTATCAGTCTGATCTAATTGTGTTGTGCATGCCTTCATCAGCTGAAGATAAGGCTCACACCATGGGCAGGGCCTTGTGTGCTTTACAGCCCCTACAGTGGCCTGGAGCAGTTGCCAAAAATAGGCTTTTGCACAGGTCAGTGGGCAGGAATGGCTGCGGGAGCATCACACTGTTTACATGGCTGGACGTGCAGCGTGTCCCTAACTGCGGCAATTAGGGCAGCCAGGCGTGGTGCCACTCGGGGCTGTGCCACCACGGGGACCCACGGCCGCGGGGGACAAGTCCCACGCAGCCTTTCCAGCACAAACACGGCCCGAGCCAACCCTCCCGCTGCCAGGCCACTCCTCCACGCTGCGGCTGCAGGGCGGGCAGAGGGCACAGCCCGTGCAGTCCTGCTTGTTCAGGGGACAGTGCCCTGCGGAGGGATCCAGCCTCAGGCTGGCTTCGTTAATGCAAAGCTCTATTAATGTTTGCCGGTGGAACAGCAATGAAAAATGGTCTGCAGAGAATTAACAGAGTTTTAGGGCCTTGCTCTGCCCATATCAATGTGCAAGGGCACTGCAGATCTCTTCCAGGGTGCTGTTTTCAGGGCTCAGACCAGTACAGATTGGGATGTGATGGTGACACTGGTGTTTGTAGAGCCACCGAGACTGGACAAAACGTAAATCTCGAACTAGCTGTGATTTACAGCAAAACTGCTTCTTTCAGGATGCCCGTGTGTGCTCTTAGCATTTATCCAGTTATTCTGACACCAGTGACTGCAAGAAGCCTGTTCAGTATTATTTATGTGGTATTCAGAACATTCTAGTGAAGATCAGTATTCAGGGTGGTTGAGTTTCTGTTTTCAGTGGTAGTGGTTTGTGTCTGCCTCAGCCTTAGCAGTGCCTGCAATTCTTTTCCTTCTCAAAGAACCTCAGACTAAAAATACAAGTCAAATCGAGGAGTGGGGACAGAAAACATCCTCCTTTTCCTGTTGTGCTTAAAAAACTGTACAGAAAGGAAGGATTAAGCTTATCCTTGGCTAAAACCATAAGCTGCATGTTTGTTTTCACGCTTCCCTACAGATTCCCTGTATCACTTGGGTTATTTGGGTAATTCTCTTGGGACATCCCTGGCCCTGGGCCCCGTTGCCTGAACGATGAGTCCTGGGAGAGATTCTGGGAGCGAGAAGGTGCTGGGCTGTGTGGGCCTCCCGGGGCCACAGTGCTGCGTTTTCAGACAGATCTGGTTCTAATCAACTCCTTTAAACACCTCAGTGGCAAGATCAGGAATTAAACCCAGACATCCTGAATACTTGCACTCACGCCACAGCTACAGAGCTGTTCTTGCTTTGGCAGCAAATTATTGAGGCTTTAGGAAAAAATACAGGAGAAAAGTCTTGCACTCCACCTGATAAATGACCCTTTGGAGGTGTGGAAGGGTGGGAGGAAGATGTCAGCACAGCTGACATCTGCGGCTCAGAGCTGATTCAAGCCCATGGAAATCGGTGGAAAGATTCCCACAGACTCCAAAAGGCTTTGGCTTAGACCCTCACTGAGCAGTGATTTCCCTCATTGACCAGGAGAAAATGGGCTATTCCTGGAGAGAGGGGAAGCTGCTGGCATTTTTACAAAAAGACAAGTGCCAACACAATTCTTCAAAGAAGTCTGTCCACTAATCCTTTCCTCTTATGACACTAATGTAATTTTGTGCCGTATTTGACAGCGTGCCAAAAAATTGCATCGAATAAATCCAAGTTTTGTGAATGAAATGAATGAGAATTGGCGCTGGCCCACGCCCCGCTCCGCAGCAGCGCCTTCCCAGAGAGCTGCTCTGCGGTGTGCTGGGGTTTGTTCAGTGCTGATGGCTGGGGGAACAGCAGAAAGGAAGGCTTCATGCACATGGAATGTTTAACTGACAGCTTAGAGGCCAAAGCTGGCATCCGAGGCCTGGCAGGGTGGTCTGCGTCTAGCGCTGCTTTCTGTTTGTTGTGATCTCCTCCTCGGCTTTCCAGCGTGCCCCTGCTCATGTCTCCTTGTGTCTCAGCTCTTTCCAAGTGCATCCTTTTATCACTGAAAAAGTGAGCCTTTGCTCAGAGTCTGCAGCTCCTCGTGTAATGCCAATGGGTGTGACCAGCCAAAGCCCACCAGGGGCCTCACCCACACTTTGGATGGGATTTCCAAGGCCTGTACCCCCTGTGCCCAAGCAAGGAAAGGCCTTCACATTTCCTTGTGTCTTGGATCAAACTGGCCAGCCTTTAACAGCTCAAGCATCAGCAATTTCATAGGGGAGCTTTCCATGCGTTCATTGAAATGTTTGCGGTTCCTGTCTCATTAGGAAGGGGCAGGCAGTTGAGAGGTGAACAGAATTTAATTTTTAAATCACTGGCAAACCCTTACTGTCTGGGACTTAATTAGCTCAGGAATGATAGGGTTTTAGTAAATGTAAGGGAGATCTAGATACAATTAATGAATAAAAGCTTTTAGATCCCTGATAGGAGCAGTGGGCAAATGCCTTGGAAAGAAATAAATGCCAGCCACCATGATGTGTTGTGGTTGCTGGGATGTTTCAGACTGACCCCTCAGCTGAAGCTGCGTTAGGAACCCAGGAATTTCCAGCCACTGCCGTTCCAATTGGCTGCTCCTCTCACCCTGTGCCTACGGATTAGTTTGCCTTCTTCAGACAATAATCAGCCTGGGGTTGGATTTGTCAGCAAGTGGCTCTGGAAAAGCTGGGAAATCTCTGCCAGTGCCCTGCAAAGTACATTTACAGTGTGAATCTCCTTTATTTGGAATTTCCCAAGGATTAGGTTGGAGCTGGATCAGATCACAATAATATGAAAACTCAGACAAACAAGGATGTGTTCTCCCAGCACTCCATGCATCGTTCACTATCTGGGATGGTGTGGGGGTGGCCTTCAGTTCACAGGGCAAATACTTGGACTGGACAGGGGTTCTGGTTACCTGTCCAGGTGCAGAGGGGTGCAGGGTGACACCCTCACTGGGCAGCTGCAGGGAAAGCTGAGAAGGGCTGCATTTCATCATCCCTGTGCTGCAAAGGAGCTGTTGCACGGGATCTGACTATAAATACAGATTTATAAGGGGTTTCTTGGTTGGGTGGCATTGATGTGGGCAGATGTACATGTGTACACAGCCACAGCCAGGTTAAATATTTAGTTGCTCAGCTACTAATATAAAATCATTTCACAAAATCTTTTCCTTGCTTTTCCTGCTCGGTCCAAGGTTTCCTCTGAAAGGGAGGTGGGGTCAGGAGAGGTTAATGAACACTGATGTAATCCTACTGATATAAATTGTGTTTGCCTGGATTTACTTCAGCAAAACAGATGTTAGGGTGTAGTGATTACTGTAACTCCTTTACGGTTTTTATGAATGGGCTTGTACAGGTCATCCAAATCCCTTGGTATTGCTTCTCCCTTAGGGCTGGATACATGGAATATGTCAGGCAAAAGAACAATGAAGAGCAGACACTGCACAGACAGTATCAAATGGTCTTTTATATGCACAACTCTTCCTGTGTGTAGTGCAGAGCAGCCTGAATAACTCACCCAAACACAGATGGACAAAGAATATAGAACTTGTTTTTTCCTAATCCCCCTTTCTTCAGCTTCCTGCCTGACTTTGGCATTAGAAGGGAGGCAGGGCTGATCTTCAGTGCATGTATGTAAAACATTTTTAGGTAGGTTATACCTGCATAATAAACCATGACTTTTTTTTTCCTATTGAGAATGCGTAAGGAAATGAAAATCAGAAATAGTGGTTAAAAATACATTTTTCAGGAGCTGAAAAGAGACTGTTAGCTCAGAGTTACCACTCAGGCTTTTGTGTTTACCAGGCTTTTAAAAATGATTACTATTGTCAGGTGAAATGTCAGGGATTGACTGGAGGCATTCGAGAAGGTAACTGTGTGGAAGAAGATAATGTAGTCCCTTTACTTGAAGTCAAGGGGACATTGGAGTAGAGAAAATGTGGTGAAAAGTATGGGTGAGATTGTGAATATTTTGATTTTAGAGCCGGGCTGGAAAAGAGAACTCTTTAGGGTTAAATGGAAATGCAATTGTATGTTCTGTTTGGCCTGAAATGAACCCTTCTGCTCCTGGTAGGAAAAGCATGTCAATTTAATACATTTAATGTATATTTAATGTATGTTTCCAGCTTTCTCTCAGCTGTTAAGGCAGCCTGGCTGTGTATAGAGCATCTGAACCTCCCTGGCTGCATTAGGCTGACTTCCTCTGTAGCAGGATGGGTCCAGTGGGTTGAGGGCCATGTGCTTTTCTTGGGTAATTTCCATGGACTTCATGCAGCGTCCACAGCCTTCTCCTGTGGCATCTTTTTCAGGCCTGCAGTCGACTGCTGAGCCCCAACTTAGGGGCCAGTGAGCAGCAGGGACCAACATCCCTGCTATGCCTCTCCTCCACCGTTTTAATCTCCCACCCTCATCCCAATTACATTTTTCATTAGCAATTTGAGGGGTGAACTTTGAGAGAAACAATAGATCCTTCCTGGCTGGGTGAAAACCACTTTTTTCTTGGATATAGTTTCTTTTCTCCTCTCTCCCCGCAAAGCCCTGTGCTAATTACAAGAGGGGCCAAGCCCAAACCTGCGGGGAGCCGGGGCAGAGCCGACTGGCACTTTCACTCAGCACATTCCCCCTTTCCTCACGGTCTCTGCTCCTGTCTGTCAGGCCTGCTGACGACTGCCGGGTAGGAGGGCAGTAATCCGAGCTGCCTGTGCCGAGCGAACCTCCTGGGTTTTCCTGCGGGGTTGGTGCCGAGGTGCGTGCGTGCCCCGCACCTGTAGGCGCAGCTCCTTATCGCGCTCCCCGGCGCTGCCGCCCTTCCTTCCCGCTGCCGGCCCCGCGCTCCCCTCGGGCAGGATGGCGATCCCGAGCCTGCCTCCGGGGGCTCCAAAGGTAAGCGGCCTCTGCGCGGCCACGGCACAGCCAGCCGGGCGCGGCTCCGTGCCGGGCCGGCAGCTGCGCCGCGCCGCGGGGCTGGGAACGGCGGAGGGCGGGAGTCTTCGGGACTCTGTCTGTCCTGAACCTCACGGGCATCGCACAGTTCAGAGCAAACGAGTGTTCATGCAGTGCCGGGCGGCATCTTTCGGCCGCTGTTTTAAGCGAGCTCCCAGCAAACGGGGAGCTGGGTGCTGTGCCGACGCTCAGGGTCTGTCGCTGGGAGGCTGTTGGGCGGTCTAAGCAAAGCTCTCCGACTTTAGGCTAGAAAAGTGCCAGGAGCTCACAGGAGAGGTGAACTTGGGAGAGCCTCCGGAGCTGTGCAGCCTGTTAGCATCCCCACCCTCGGTGTCCAAGGGTGCCATCAATGCCAGGCACTTGGGATGCTGAGTCTTCACGAGCAGGGGCTCTGACTCATGTCCACACCGTGATTTGTAGGGTGCAGTTTGCAGTTTTATAGTCTGGAAGAATCCATGCTCAAGTTCGTGGCACTCTTGGCCTTCACCTTGTATAAGCTGAGAGTCATTTGAAGTGGATGGCAAACCAGGCACAAGCTCTGCGTCGCTGTTGGGCAGAGATGGACCAGCCCCACAATCTGGGATATGCTTTTGTTTCATCAATATGGCAACATTGCAGGGAGCAGAGAGACAATGTGAAGGAGGCTGGTTCATGAGAGATGGGAATTAGTACAGGTCCAGTGCTGGCAATCACTGTAGCTGCAGTTGGGCCTGCACAAATTCACATTCTTTGGACACCTGTTGTGTATTGTACCCACACCTATCCACCCTTCTAGATTGGTCATGAATCATAAAACTAAGTTCATTGAACTTGGATTTGATTTTGAGTATTTCCTGACACATTAACTCCTTTAGTAAACCCATTAACTACTCTTTAAACTCATTAGCTGCTTCATTGCTATTAGGATATTTTTAGTTTGAAGTTTGTTTGGGGTTGTTTTATCTTTGAGTATGGGCCAAAGCTTTAGCTGTGCACTTCAAGGGAAATTGTAACTGGTTTTTCATCTAAACTGTGGTGATCCAGTATGCTTAGGGAAAGTTGGCAGTACAGGTTGTAGTGGTGCTAGTGAAATACTGGGGCAAAACTAGTTGGCATGGGAGTATCCCTAAAGATTCCTGAGGCAGTGGAGCTGACAAGGACCCAGAGCATGAAGGAAGAGTTGTTTCACAGCACAGATCCCAGCATCCTGACGCCTGGCCTGCTGCCTACAGGGGTGAGCATGTTCCCAGGCTGCAGCAATGAGAGGAACTTCCCATCTGAAATTTGAAGAGATGCCTGAATTAAAGCGATTGGGTGGTCACCCCCTTCAAGCAAATTGAAAAAATTCATCTCGGGCTGATGCTACTGTTTTCTCTGGTGTGCTGTATTGTGTTAAAGTGAAGTCTTTTGGATGCTTTCAAAGGGCTCAAGGCAATACCTCACAGAAACCCAAGTGGCTGAAGAATTACCAGATATTAGCATTTACCTCAGTTGCCAAAGCTTGGACGTTTCTTTCTGCCTTTCATAAATTACAGCCTGCAGGGACCATTTAGTAATAAATCGTAGCAACTTGGCTTTTAGAGGGCAGCCCATGTACAGAGGCGCTTCAGGTCTGTGCCAGCATCTCCTTTGTTCAATGAAAGTAACAGCAGGAATTTGATTAAAGACTGATAGAAAAGACAGGGAGGGGGAAACATAGCAAAGATTAAAGAAAGAAAGAGCCACCTGGAAACTTCATTCCTCCTTTATTTCCAACTTAAGCTCGTAAATACCAAATCTAAACCATTGTGTGTGTGAGAGGGAGGGAGAATTTCCTGCATGCCTGCACAGAAAAGGCTGCACATGCAGCCACCCGAATGACTTTGAGCAGAAGTCAGATTCTTTCCTCCGACTTAAGGCTTGCTCCGTGTCTGCATTGGAAAGAAACTAGAAAATAACATTATCCCCGGTGCTCTGGGAGGACGGCATTTGGGAGGGTCAGGCGAGTCCCATCCCTGAAGGAGAGTGGCGCTGGCTTTGGGCTGAGCCTGCCTGGGAGCAGGGAGCACGTTTCCCAGGCTGCCTCGGAGCAGCCCTGCAGCTCGGCACAATGCGCTGGCCAGCTGCACACGGCCAGCCCACAGCATCTGCCCCTTTGTCTCCATCATCCTTGCTGTAACACCCCCCAGCAAAAGGAAGAGCCGGTGACTCCGGCAGCCAAATGCAAATGAGCCCCACAGAGCCCGGTCCCGTGTGATCAGCAAGCGACAGGCAGATCGCATTCAGATTCCTCGCTGCAGAGCCAGCCCGGCTCTGTTGTTTGGGTGAAGGAGACCAGAACGCTGCCATTAAGTGTCCAACGGGAGCCAGGGTGCGTTTTCCTTAGCCTGGCTGTGCCCCGGGAACCGGGAGAGCTTTGCTGGGAGTCAGAGGCACGCTTTGGTTCCCAGGCGGGATTTGCAGGGCACAAAAGAGGAAGTCTGGGACCGTGAACTCCCCGGGAATGGGGAATTCAACCCTCAACGAGGTTTTGCATACTTTGGGGGCTCTTGCAAGTAATCTTGCCCTACTCCAGCCTAGATGGAGCAGCAAGGCAGAGTCCTGTACCTGAAGTCTTTGGCTGCCGCATTTGGTGTCCCTTTTCTATACACTTGGGCATCTCTGCTTCTTAAACCATGCTTTTCCCCACCTGCCACTTCTCTTAGTCCGTCTTGACATTGGTTTCTCTCTGCTCACTTTCTCTCACGCTTCTCAGCTGTTTGTAACAGCCGTTGGACAGGGAATCCTTTCTGGCCGTGGCCTTGGCTCTGAACTGTGTTCCCCTCAGGTGGTTAGGGTGCAATGATGTCTTTGCAGCAAAGAGGATGTCTCTGCCTCGGTCCAGCCTCCCCACCCCAAGCCCTTATCCTGGAGGCTGCTGCCCCTTCCATCCGGGGAGCAGCAAGATGCCCAGCCCTGCCTCAGGGTCTGGATCAGGCCCTTCGCTGCTGTTTTCTCACTCCCAATCAGACCTACAAGGACGCAGGAAGAGACAATGTCCAGGACCAAGCCTCCGGTCAGCAAACCACATTCTCCCGTCAGTGAAACTCTCGAAGTACCGGAATCCCGTATCCCGACAGCATTTGTGCTCCCGCAGCCTCTCCCATGCCGGCCCCGCGGCTCGGCGCGGGCACCTCGGGGAAGAGGAGAGGAGAGGGCGGCGCGGTGTCCCGGGGACCGGCCGCGCTGCGCCGGGGCCGCGTCCCGCCGGAATGCGGGGAATGCGAATGGCATGCTTGAGTGGACAGCTTCAGAGCCGGGCGCAGGGATGGCTCTCCTGCCATCTGTTGTGAGCCCCGCGGGCCCATAGCAACAGCGGCTCAGGAATGGGGCTGCTGCTTTTTTTTTGGTAAAGAATTCTTCCCGAGCCTCTTCCCCGCTCCTGCATGCGCCCACTCATGAATAAGCGGGAACGGGGCTGGGATTCCTGCTCCGGAGTGATGCCTGCTGAAGGAGAAAGGGGCTTGTAGAGCTCAGCTTGTGTTTGGTTTGGGGAGGAGTTTTCCTTTCTGCGCTGGGACATGAGCCCATGTGTGTAATTTATTGTTAATTGCCAAAATCTTGTTCTATTCAAATCAAGTGTGATCCTGTGTTTGCCATGCGGTCAGTAAAATCTCCAGTGGGTGTACAACCACTTCATTATTCTCAATGAAACAGAGATCACTTCTGCCTTGTTATTACAAATACCAAGGTTATAAGTGATGTAAATAATCCCAGAGGACTGATTTGTTGTGGCCATCATTTTCTTCTGGCCCCAGAGCTCTTCTGGCATGGCTGAGGGATTTTGCTGCATCATCAAGTGGTGGGACTGGATCCTCTGAGGTTGCAGGTAGCTCAGCATCACTGGTGGTACTGAGAGATGCCAACTTGTGTTCCAGGGAAGATTTTGCCACACAGGAGCTCTGTCTCCTGTTCACCCGTGTGAGGTGGAGCGCCATGGGGATGGGTTAGTGCTGAAAGAGCCTTTATTCTGTCAGCAGGGGCAGGAACAGACTGTCTGTCAGTCTGTCTGAATGGTTTTACTCCTTCCTTTCCTCTGGAAATTCCCTTCTGAAATGCAGATTTCTTTTCTCCCCATACCTTAACCTTTTTTTCCCCCCCACTGTCAAGCAGCTGAGGCCTCATTCCTGCACATTGCTCAGCCTCTCGCTGTGACTCAGCAAAGTGGATTGTTTTTAAGTGTTTTAATTCCTTTAAGATGAAGACTTTCAAGTTGCAAATTTACTTGAGTGTTTCAAGAGGTTTGACCTGAGACATTGAGAAGTTAGGGGTATTTAACTCTCCCAAACAGTATATTGGTTTCTTTAGCATTCTTTTAGTGTTTTATTTCCATGCCTAGCAGCATGCAACAAATACCAAAATTTGCAGAGAAAGATCGGAAGAGCGT
>JAYDZK010000202.1:1330926-1356691 GCA_034509185.1 Euphonia xanthogaster | reverse complement strand
AGAGAAGCCCCCATGGACAAGAGGGAATCACAGAACTGGCAGTTTCATGCCCTTTGAAGGGAGATGTCATCAAGAGGAGAGGGGAGGAAACTCAGTAGTTTCCCCCCCAGTGCTCAGGGCTGTGTTTGAAGCTGGGCACACAGCTATAGTGGCTTGATCACAGGGAGCAGGGTATAATTTCAGTGAAAGCTGATATGTACAGGGAGGAGGGATAAAACTCTCCCTATTACAGGTATTTATTATCACTTGACAGCTGTCAGTTTGCAGTAGGGGATTTGCCTTCCTGTCAGCTCTCTGAGAACCAGGAATATTTGCCCAAGGTTGTGGGGACGGATAGAAATCCTGCTTTCAAGCACGGGTATCATTTAACCATGATAAGGAGGCAGGTAAAGCGTTTCTTCTGAAAGACGGCTGTGGAGAACAGGGGAGTCAAGTCTTTCTGGCCCTACCCAGATGGGAAAAAACAAGTCATTAAAATCTGATACCTACCTGCTTTTAATGAGAGAAATGTTGTTCGAAGAAATAATCTCAGACCTATCACCACTGAACTATTTTCAGGAGCCATTAGCCTTTCACCTCCTCATATGTTTTATCTCTTACTTTTGATCTCATTCAGGGAAAACGGCACTGCTGCTGCAACCAGAGATCTGGGCTTTAATCAGGAGCTTACTCAGTCATAGCCGTGCTCTTTGCAGCCATCCTTCCCAGTAAATGACCCCCAAAAAGCCATGGGGAGTGGAGTGGGGAAAACGGCAATTAAAATCAAGCACCTGGTGTCTTTAGCCACGTTTAGTTCTTCACTGAAGCAGTATGAGTATTCTTACCGTTCTGCAGTGCTCCCTTCCTCTTCAGCCTCTCCTCTCTCCCCAGGAACTCTTGCACAGCTGCTGGGGACGGGAGGCTGTGAGCTGCCAGCCTGAACTACAGGCACAAGGCAGTTGGGTTTTAGCCTGGAAAAAGCAAAGGGCAAGAGCCAGCTGTGGAGGGATGCTCTGAGCTGCACTGAGCAGTCACAAACTCTGGCTCCATTTAACTGCACCCCAGTGCCAGGTTGTGTCTTTGCTGTGCTCTCTGCTTGAAAGCTGTTCTAATGTAGAATGAAATCCTTGATCCTGGCACAGATGCTCCCACAATCCCCCAGCTGGAAGGGAAAGAAGCCGAGTTGGGTGGTTTTGGTTTTGGACAGCGGGACCAGCAAAGGAAGGCTGTAGATGACTGAGGGCTGTTAAGGTTCAGTCTCATTCTCTCTCTCTTCAGTGTTTATCACACGTTTTGTTCTTTGTACCATTCAGAATAATATTTCAAAACAAAACCAGGAATGCAGGCTTGAGTCTGCTGAGTCAAGTCTGTGTCTTCTGCCTCATCCTGCCCAGGAACCCACTTCTCCCTATAAAATGTTGCTGCTGTTGTTGCTGTTCCTACACTGCAACACATCTCCAGAATTGACAATGTTCTTCATTATTTTCTGCCTCACCTCCAATATGTTTCATTGGAAAGTCTTTGATGTCAATTTTTTTTCCTTGCATCTGTTAAATTCAGACTGGGATCCATTTTAATGCCAACCCAGTTTTATTGTGAAAGTTATCCATCATCAGTATGTGAAGATAAACAGAAATGAGTGAAAGAAGAATGTCAATTATGAATGAGATCTAATACATAACATTTATTTCAGTGCTCCTTGTCCATATTTATTTCTTCTCTTTATCTATGGATATCAAAAGCACCAAAAAAATGCCAGGAATGCCGCATCCCATTGAAGTTCTCCCGGCGGGACATTCAGAGCAACCCACAGCAACAGCTGTACTGCCTATTTATCCTGAGGCAGAAAATTGTACATGGCCCGGGACAATGGGCGACGTCACCGACCGACACGGGGGCCACGTCTCTGTCAGCACGGTGGGAATGGTCCCTGCGCTGCCCTGGGCTGTTTGTGTGCACAAGAATCATGCTTATCATATTGCTGTAACACAGCACTTGGCATCTAATTTAAGCAATACCGGGGCTTTTGTCTGTCTCACGAGGTCGAACCCGGAGACAAAAGCCGTGGTCCAGCCTGAAGGTTATGAGACGTTAGCAGACATTCATGTTCACACATACACGCTCCCCTCAGAGGAATTTATGGCCATTACCATGTTCTCTAATGAGTACAAAATGAGACCATTACATATTCACATAATTAGTTTGACAGATTTTCATTTAAATATAAAAAGAGTTCTAGTCTTCAGAGAACAAAAGGAGGGGTTTGTTTCCAGGGCAGTTTTTGACTCGGCTTTGCTGGAGCAGAAGGTTGGGAGTGACAACTGAGGGGAGACAATTTAGTGTGAATAATTCTCAGCTTTTGATTTCATGTTGCCATTTCTTTGCTGTTTTTCCAGTTCCCTTGGAGCACCTCGAGGAGAGTTATGTGATGGGGCCTATCAGGTGCAGCGAAGAAAGCCCAAGTGTCATTCTTTGTTCTTGAATATTTGGGCATCAGAGAAAAAGATGTGGCTTTTTAAATTAACTTAGAGTGATTTCTCTTTGTAAAGGTTAGCAGCAGCTCGCCAGCTTGCTCTGTACCTTTTCCCATGCCCTTTTCACACCTCTTTTACCTGTGGTCACCTGTCCTTCAGGTTATTTATCTTTTTGTATTTCAGATGCACTGTTGGCATCACTTCAGCTGTGGTTGTCCTGGATCGGTTGGGATACGCAGCTGCTTCAGGCATTCACGGAGGGGCGCTTGCTTAATTTCATGTCTAGGTTTTAGAGGCCACATGTTGGCCTGGTCTTAAAAGTCAACATGAGGTGTCTTCCAAAGACCCAGCATGTACCCAGTGTATCCAAAACCCAAACTCCTCGGAGTGTGGTAGATTTGGATTGCTTTAGGCTTGGATTATACAGGAGTATAATTGAGAAGTTCCTTTGGTTCATAGCGTGCGTCTGTGGGGCCACTCACCTTTGTGTAACCAGCCCATGTCCTTATCAGAGCTGACAACGTTTGTTCCTACACAGGGGTTACATGCTGGGAGCCAGGACTAAGTGCACAGCTACTTTATTTACACATCCAAGTGCCTCTTGGATGATGCTGGTAAATTCCAGGACCCTTGAGGTGCCCTGTGACATTTCAAAAAACAGCTTTTGTGAGAGAAGGTCTTGAGCAAAATCCACACGGGCTCGGTTGTGATGCTTCCCAGCCCTCTGTTTACCTGGGGTCCCCTTGTCCTTTGGTTTCCTATGAATGTCCCATCCTGGCATGTGCCTGCCATACATTGTGCCCAGCTGAGAGTAGGGAAAATTTTATTCCCAGGTCACACATAACCGCACTGTGGAAATAGACCTGTGAACTGGTAGAAAGCACAAGGCATTTTGGCACTTCCACATGCTAAATCCTCAGAAGGGCCTTATGTTCATCACCTGAGAAACCCCCCTGCCTTGTTCTTCTGGGACATGGCTGGGTAAAAAGTGACCTTTTAAAAGTGACCAAGTGCAAATGTAGCACATTTGCGTTTCGTTCAGGATCCGAGCGCTTTCATTCTGCTTTTTTTAGCTCTGTCTTCCTTGTCTGGCATAGACTTGTTAGAATGATGGCATGAAAAGGAGTTTGAGCTTAATGATAAATTAGTGCTATTGGAATTTGAACTGCTCTTGTTTTTCGAGTTATTCTTATCAGAGAGGCCTTGTTTCTGGAAGGGGAGCAGCGTTGGCTCCGTTCAGTAAAGCTGACAAAGCAGGAAATGATCACCAGCCCTTCACAAAATCCTAACTGAACATTTACTTAGAGCCACAGTGGGAGAGACCCAGACCCATAAATCAACCTATTAAACCTTCAGACATGAGTTTTTGGAACCTCCCAGGCATTTCTTTTTCCTGCTGCTCTTAAGAAGTCATTTAAAGGCACAAGCTTCATGATGTCAGTAAGGACAGGAGCAAGTGGTGTTGCTCCAGGCCTGAAATCAAGGCAGTGGGTGACCTTACCCCTCCAGGAACAAATCCTGGTGACTTCAGCCCTGGCTATTTAATTAGACAAAAGCACAAGCTGACATGGGGTGCCAGTTCAACAGGCAGGAGAAGAGGTCGTGTCTGTGTAGAAAGGGTAGAATCCCCTGGACTGTTTTAAGGAGGTCTGTGCTGCCTTTTATGGCGGGGTGTGAAGGTTAAGCCTAGCCTGAGTGAGTGACTGAGGGGAAGCATCTCTCCTGATCCATTGTCCAGAGCCAGGCTATCATCTTTTCACAGTCCAGTTCTGCACTGTGGAGGACAAGAGGCATTTTGGTGTGCCTGAAATGGAGCCCTTCAATAAGCCCTGGGCACAGTGGTGGTACGTGGGAGTACCTCGTGCTCTGCAGACACAACAGCCCTTCAGGGGAATGTGTAGGGGCAAAGAAAAATACAAACTCTCAGCACTCAACATGTAAATTTGGGGGTAAGGCAGCTAGTATTATTCCTCACTGTTGAATCCCTGTGGAAGATTAAGGAAAGGATAATTAATATCTGCTGTTAAAAAATCAGCAGTATCCTTCTTTCCTCATAGCCAACATTAAACTAAAGGCCTGTAGTTACATGTGTAAAGCCTGATTAGTAGGTGTGATTAGAGGGCCAGGATGCCTGGGTATCATTTCTGCCTGTGCCACATACTCACTGTGGGATGAGAGGCAAGATGTTTACTGCTGGGTATTTCCATTTCTCTGTGCAGGCAGTATGTGTGACAGCCCTTCCTGAGGTGAGGGATGTTGTGAGGCTTGATTGCCACGTGTGGTGCACTTTGCAAAACACCCTGCACCACTTAAGGTATGAAAAGGCAATTAAAAGAAAAATATGAGGTCTTTCTCTCTAATTTTCAGAGGAATGTCGTTGTACTTTTGGTTGCTGTAACCGCAGCCCGGATTTTCCTGCTAAGTAGATGGTGAGAACTGCTTCTTAGAAAAGAAAACATCGCCTTCCTCGGCTGCAGTCACCCAAGAATGAGCCTTTGGTAGCTAAAAAGGGGAACAGATTCTTCATCATTCTCCCTCCCTCCAAGGCTTGGAAGATGGGGCTCTGCTCACAGGCCCAGAGTATTCCTTCATCTTCCTGCTTCACCTGTGCCTCAGTGACTGAGTGGCTATTCCCTCTCTGGGATGGGGCTGCCACCATGAGCAGTACAAATGTGGCTCATAATTCCAGTGCCTCTGAAAGTATGGGTAATAGACACTCCAGGTGCCTGTACCTCTCCTTAAGTGTGAGAATGTATAGGACACTGGTCTGCTCCTGTCATCCCAGTAGTCCCTTGGCTGAAAGTTTTGCTGCTTAACTTGAGCTCTCTGCTGGAAATCACTTTTAATCCCAGCATTTTGCTGTCCCTGAGGATTCTGCAGTGCTTCTGAGTGCAGTGCTCACAGGGTTCCTCAGGAATAAAGAACACACAACAGAGAACCATAAAGGAGGTACCATAAAGCAATTCTGCTGCAAAGGAGAGCCCAGAGAAACTCAGCATTATGCCTTGCTTTATATCTTTGCAGTTGAAAATAAATCATAAGCCAGGGGGCTGGAAGCTCTTTTACAGCTCCTGGAGTGGGAATGGATGTGGATGGGTGTGGGCACATGTATAGCTTCAGAGTAAACCAAAAGGGAGCTGTGCTGAGACAAAACCAGTGAGGAACAATGTGCAGTTGGGTTTTGCTCTTCAAACTGCCCATTTGTCTCCTGGGGTATTTTGTTCGTTGTGTAATTTACATACACAAGGCCAGCAAGTCACAAAAAGCAAGTTGCAGCTCAGACATGTCTGTTGATGGAAGTAGGGAAGCAAGAGCCTCTTCCCCTCCCTGTGCTGTTTAGGAGGGCAGCAGGAGGTGCTGACTGACCCTGTGAGTGGTGGTGGTGCTGCTTGAAGAGAGCTGAACAGCCAGAGCCTGGGCATCAGGAAGAATTCCTTCACTGAAAGGATTGTCAAGCATTGAAATGGGCCACCCAGGGAAGTGGTGGAGTCACCATCCCTGAAGTGTTAAAGGAACAACTGGATGTGACACCCAGTGCTATGGATTAGTTGACAAGGGGGTGATCAGGCAAGGATTGGACTTGGAAGTCTTGTCCAGCCTAAATGACTCTATGAGGACATTGCTACACAGCACATCTGGCCTGTGACCTGTGTGGGACATCAGGAAACCTTTCCAAGGGCTTTTGCCTCACTGACGAGATCAAACACTAGAGGAAAAGAAAGGAGAAACAAAGAGATGGACTGGGAAATGTGGCAAAGTCCCAACAGCAGAAGTGGCTGATAAAATCCCCCGTGCATGTCTCAGCACAGTTTCCATGGCTGAGGGCTCTTCTCCTCCTGCAGGACTGCATGGACACCCCCTCCCTCATGGCTGCAGTGGGACTAAGCAGACAGTAAGGACTGCTCGTGTGAGTAAAGCTTGCAGGCCTGAGCTGCCTGCCGAGTGCTGCCCACACTCCTGTTTATTCTTCCCAGCACTGATCTGGGCCACGAGCTTTTGTGTTTTCCAGGGCCTTGAACCTTTTTGCAGCAAAAAAAAATGTTCATTTGAGCTGTGTCTTATGACCTTGTGACCCAGAACATGCTCTGGGGTGAAAGGTGCTTTGTTCCTTGTCCCAGTTTTGTCAGAGCCTCTGAGGGATGGGCAGTCAGATAATGGACACTGGCCCAGCAGTGTCAGCTGTACTTGGCACTAATGACCAGTCCCCAGTTTCAGTTTTAGCAGGTGGCAGGCTGGAGCAGCTCCTTTGCAATGTCCTAAATCTGTTTTCACAAATGGCTCAGTCAGCTTCATGAGCTGGTTCCTGTCCAGAGGGTGCTTTGGATCAGGTCCAGTGCTGCAGTGCTGGAGTGGGGGGATTAAGACCCAACATTTTACAAGTAGGCGAGCAATGCCCTGTAGAGAGGTGTGCTGGATGCAGGAATCAGGACTCTGGCTTTAAATTATTGCTCATTCTTATCTACATGGTTGTATCTCATGTAAACAGGTGGGTTGCAAACCAGCAGGGCTTGCTGCCATAAAAGCAGAGCAAAATCCAAGGCAGGCCCTCAGGCAGCAGGAATCTCCAGGAATGGTATCAGGCAGGCAGTCAGTCGGCAGCAGCCCGGAGGCGTTACGGGAACCCTCAGGAATGATTCAGCAAGTCACTGCTTACTGCTGACAGGGTGTATCACCTCTGAACATTTATTTTATTAGTGACATTTCATGGGACACCATTCTGAAAACTGACATTTTGCAAATCGTGCTGGTGGGTGACAAACACCAGTGGCTCCAGTTCGGTGCTGGTCAGAGGTGGTGTCACTGACCCTTGCAGCCTTTCTCTCAGTAGTCCAGACATGGGAGATCCCATTGCACTCCCAGCTCTGCCCCTCACCTCCAGGGTGGCAGCAGAGCTCTGCTTCACCTTTGCCTAAAGAAAAGGCCTAAGATCTGAGTGTTGGTTTTCCATAGTTAAGGTGTATGTAAGAGGGTCTTGCTTTATTTTCCAAGTCATTAACATATTTTCTGTCACAGAGCTTAACAGACAGACATCTTTCATCTGACTCACCCCTCTGGGGGGGAGGGGGGTGTGAATGAGAGTTTGTAACAAATGGCTTTTTTAAAGAATGAACAAGGGTTCCTAGTTACAATAAGCTGCCTAAGAATTCTGAAGGATCTTATCTTTTTAATGAAAATGACTCTGGTTTAAATCTGCCAGCTTGGAGTGCATGTTGTCACATTTCAGGTTCCTTACCAACCTTTGCTCTTAGGGGTTAGCATTCCAAGCTGGATTCACTACGGATCAGATTTGCTTGTTGAGAAGAGTTTTCTTTTTCAGCGTCACTGCCATTCCAGCTTCCCTCCAGGGAAATGAAGAGTGCAGTGTAATAGCTGCTGCTGGGATTGCTTGCTGGCAGTCACAGTTCATGCTGAAGGAGGTGGTATGTGGTGATGCTTCCATAAGGCAGGAATGAGCAAAGTTTACAACAGTTTTCCAGCAAAGGAGTACAGTGGTTGCCTTTAGGAAGATTTCACTGTCATGATGAGCAGCTGTGCTGCTCTTCCCAGTTCCTGAGCTCTGCCTCTGGCTCTTTTCCTTAGGCACATACCCAACATTTTGCTAGTTCCTTCTTCTAGAGTAAGAGAGGAGAATGGGGTAGAGACTGCAAAGAGGATCCCTGGGAGCTGTCCCCACATTATACCCCAGCATTAAAAAAAAAAAAAAACAAAACAACAAAATGCCTTGACTTGACTGCTAGCCTGTACAATTTAAGGTTAGGCCAAGCAGGATTCCTGATCAGGGTCTGATCTCTGACTGATCACCTGCCTTTAACACCTGACACAAGCACAGGACAGGAGGGTGGTGGGGACATCTTTTCCCTAAAAAAAGGGGCAGTATTTGTTCCCCAGGTCAAGGGACCAGCTTGCCAGATTGGAAGCACAACCTTTCCAACCAGTTTGTCAGCTCAATTGTTTAGCAACTTGCTTTGTTTATGCTATAAAACCTGGCTCCTGCCCTCAATGTGGAGTGCCAGAGGGCACAGGGACAACAGAGTGAGCTGCTTTAAATCCTCTGCTTAAACTCCACCAGGCCTTAGAGACGTACAGAGAAGGTTTCTCTCTAGCTGATAGATTTATTCTCAGTCACATTCCTGTGACCCCAGTGGAGGGAACAGCCTGAGCTAATGGGGTGTAATACAGCTCCTGGGATGTGGCTGGAATAGCCAGAGTTCCAGAGCCAAGACCCAAACACATCCTGCACCACTGGGGATGAAAGTCAGGCTGTCAGCAGGGCTTTAACTCCCTGCAGATCTTTCACCTGACATTGTCTTTAAACCCTTTTGCACTCTAACAGAAAATAAGGTGAATTAGAGGGAGATTTTCCTTGAAACCTGAGCTACAGAGTTTTGAAGTTTTGTCAGTGCTCACCTTGCAGCATCCTGCAGTGAGTCCCCAGCAGTTCAGAGAGCTGCTCCAGGCCTGGAGGTCAGGAGGTTTCCTTTACTCACAAGTACTGATGTAGCCAAGGGCAAGCCAAAAATTCATGGTTTAGGCTTCAGTGTAGCTCTGACCAGTCCCAAAGTCTGGAAGTCGCTGCCCTCGTGGTTTCACTGCCTTTATCTCTTACTGGGGGTGTTTGCTGGGCTGCTCAAGCAAAAGGGCTCGTAGAATAAGATTCACCAAAAGAAGCGGTTCCAGAATTACCCTGTGCCAAATATTCTGGTTTGATCCAGCAAAGCTTTTCAGGTCATGATCAGCTTTAAGAGTGTGAGCAGTTGCACTGAAATGCTCTGGATTACCCCGGTGCTGGTGTGGGGACAGCGGGCACAGCCTTGCAGGATCAAGCCCTTGGATATAGGGGCCAGAGGCCATGTGCTGGAGGAAGGGAGAGGGGTCACTGCCAGCAGTCCTGTCACAGAGTAGCACCCTGGAATTTAGGGCAAAAGCACATTGGACTTTTTTGTTGAGTGCCAATCTGCCCAAAGTCCTCAAACTGTGTAAGCCAAGATCAAGCAAGGAGGCTAAAACCTCTTAACAGCGGTTTCTCTTCTTTGCTGACAGCGATGTCAGGCACAAAATCAAATTCTTTCTGGGTGTCAGGTAAGTCAAAGACTGCAGAGTGCCCCAGAAGGGGATTCTTGGGGATTTATGTTCCATCAGCAAGACAAATGATAATTAAAGCCTGAATATTTCTGCTAAGCTGGGAAACAAAAAAGAACCCTCTTAATTCCTTGAATTCCTCATGCCAGGCTGTAAAATGTATTCCATTCATGCCTGTGTCTTGCTGCTTGTTCTCTCTGTGTGTCTTTCTTCAGCATTCAGCCACCTGTTTGTAAGCAGTGTCCTGCAGGTTCTCAGGGTGCTTTCCTCCCCGCTCTGCCTGCCCTTGGACGTGCTGCTTTGACACTGAGGCCTCCTTGTCTAGGGGAGACAGTCCATCAGAGCTCCCTGGCCTGCCCCGCTCCCATAACTTCATTCTTGGAAAGTTTCTGAGTTTCCCGGGTGATAAAACACGAGCAACATTTGCTCTGACCTGAATCATTTCTGAAGGCATTGAGCCCTGTTTTGTTATGAAGGTTAGTCAGGGTGGGTGGTGGGGCATGAGAATTCCCAGTGATGGCAATTCCTGACAAGTGTCAGGAAGTCGCTGCCCGCACCTTTCACGCTGCAGGATTGTTTTGATTAGTTTTTTAGTGCATGCTGAAAAGTCCATGTGACAAGCTGAGGGTGAGAGACGCCAGCAGAACAAATCGGCACGTTACAGGATTGTCTGCCATGGCTTGGCCCCAGCTCTCACCAAAAGGGGGAAAGGAAAAAAAATCATGCAAGCCCCAGCTCTGTATATACAGCAGCTATCAAACTGTCACAGATCACCACTGCTACAGCTGGGGTTAAAATAATATAATAGCAGAGTGTTTGCTGGTCTTGTAAAAACCTCCTGCTATTCACTGGAGACCAAACTCATGAATCAAGGGGACAGTGTTTAAAACTGTTAAAAAAACTATCAAATGACAAAAAGCCCCACACAGTAAATAGCTCTGGAATGTTGTGGGTTGACTGGGATTTTTTTTTCCTTTGCTCTGCATTATTTATCCCCTTAAAATTAATACTGTCTGCATGATGGGTGGCTTGGGGCTTAGAGAGACTTACAGAGCAAGTTCACTACCAGTTCTCAATTACTGTGGAGTCTGTTCTGTTCTCATTTGCTCTCGAGTACATGGGAAATGGTTGTGTTCCCCTTGATACACTGTATGCAGGGCGTAATAAAACCTTGAGAGTCTGGCCTTTCCAAAGAGAGACCTCTGCCACTCCAAATACTCTCAGTCAATTTATTTAGTTTTTACTGCATTTCTGATGACATGCTGCATCTCTGCTCCCAGCCCAGCTCACAAGACCAGCCTCACTTCTGGCAGCAATTAAAAAGCTTCAGGTTTGAACTTTGGAAATAAGCAGTAACATGTCCAAGCTTTAATAAAAAAGCCCAACACCATTTCCATCCTGAGGGGTGTTGCCTGGCCAAGCCTGGTAACTGAGCAACCTGCACAGGACACTGTGGTGTCAATTCCCAGATCTGTGGCAGAGGTTGGGTGGCACTGGCTTTCCTCCTGAAAATAATAATCATTTTCTGCTCAAAACAAAGAATTTACTTTTTAGCTTGAAATTTCATTTCCTCTTAGAGCATGAAAGATTAGGAACAGGATCATTTAGCAGTCAGACACCCATCATACACACCGACTTGGCCTTTCCTGAACCTTCCCAGCACATTGGCAGCTCCTGCCAGCATGGCTGAAGGTCATTCTGCAGCATCTGTACTGTGCCAAATTAACAGGCAGGATTTTAATTGAACCCCAGTTATGGATGAACCCTTGCATAAGGAATCCCGGGCCTGCTTTAAGCAAGGCCCCTGGGCGTGCCCTTCAGGCTAACCTAAGTACAGGTGCTTCCTTGTGTTGTGTCTTGGAAGTGATGAATGCTGAGGTGTTTTCATGCTGTCTTTCCAGAAATCATATTACCTTCAAAGAATGGGAATTTTACTGTGCTGCTGGTGGAAGGAGGTGGAATGTTAGGTGGGAACCTTTGTGCCCTTTCACAACAGGAAGGGAAGGGAAAGTACAGTTTTTCATCTGAGTAGACTACTTTGCATGTAGGTTGACCGAGTGAAAAGTTGTATTATGAGGATGTTAATTTCTCTTTAGCAATATTGAGACCCTATCTGGCAAAGCATCTTGTGGAGGATTAACAAGGTCCTGGTTGGCATCCACGGGGAACTTTCATCCAGGCTGGAGCTGCTTTCAGCATTAGCAGCTCTGGAGATGTGTCTGGGGAGGAGGGAGAAACCATACCGGGCTAATTTGAGAGAGCAGCTGGCTACCTGGCAGTCTAGGGACCAGGTGTAATTAAAAACATTCCTGTCTCCAGCACAAGGCTTATAGATCTGTCCTGGCTGTCTGTAATTAGAGATGTGGAGTGAATATATTGGTTTGGGAGTGGGATTATTTGTACTTTCCTTGTTTCTGGTCCTCCTGTTTTATGGTGACACGTTCTCTGGGACATGCGGAGGAGTTCAACACCCAGAGTGATCCCGGAGGGAGCAGGCTGAAGATCAAAGAGGGAGCACTGCCCTGCTGATGTGTGCCCTGTAAAGAAAGCACGCTGGATTTCAGCACGTGGTTAAGGAAGCTGGAGGTGCCCTGGTCTCCTGTTACTGGTACAATGAGGAGACACAGCCTCCGTGCATGGGGATGGGAAGATAACCATACATTTAGCAGACACACACTGTACCAGGGCAGTGGAGCTGAGCCTGTGATGTGCCTGCATTTTGCTTAGCCCTGCTTCCCATCCCAGCCCTGACTCACAAGAGCTTTTCATCAAGTGATCCTTATCTTTTTCCCTGCTTTTCCAAAACTGTGTGAACAGCCAAGACTGACTCTGAAGTCAGTGGGGGCTGCAAACAGCTCTGTCCTTTGGAAACTCAGACCGTGAATTTAGGCACCTGATTTTTAAACATCTTTATCTATAAATTCAGCAGTGCTTCAGCTTCACTGTCCATATAACAGGTCAAGGAATTCCTGCTTCCTCCAGGATCAGAAATGGCCTTATTTAACTTAATCTGGATGGGCACAAATACGCCTAACTGAGGCATTATCCTTCAGAATATAATAAGGTATGAAATCCTTTTAATCAATGTTTTAATGTACTCTCTATGAGACATTTAGTGGTTAATTTGATAGCATGGCACCAAATATGCACAGAAAGGTTATCCTGTGGGATTCTGTCAGGTGACCTTTTCTCTAAGGATTCCCTTGTCTGCCTTTCTTCATGTTTCTTTGTGGTTTCTCTCATCTCTTCTGGCGTTTCCTTACTAATTTCATCCTACTGCTCCTTTTTCATCCCTTTCTTCCTGGGGCAGAGGAGAAGCAGCAGCAGAGGAGGAGGAGAGGGATACATGTGACAGCAGCTTTTCCCCAGTCAGTCTAGCAGTATCACTCCCTACCAGGAAGCACAGGGCTTTCCCAGGACTGGTTCTCATTGCTGGAGGAGAAAAGGCAGTGTCTGAGCCAAGAGAGGTCAGGCTGTTACCCAACCACGGTCCTGATGTAAGGGCTGGGCTGAGAGCATCCCTAGGTGTGGTTGTGAAACTGGCAGTAAAAGCTGTTTCTGAGCTCTCTTCATGGGTGTTGGGGATCACACAGGGAGCTGATCGAAACCAAGAATGAAGGGACAACCACTGCCATTGCCTTGGCTTCCTTTTGTTATCCTTTCCCAAGGACCTGTGACTCCACTGTGGCACTGGGATGGAAGCTTGTACAGTTCTAAGATCATTTCAGGCTCCGGAAAAAGTGTCGGATGAGGCTGGGCTAAGCCATCAATCCTTTGTGCAAGCTGGTGTGTTTGAGCTTGGACAGCTCAGGATCACTAAAACACAGGGTCCTGCCTTAGCCTCAGAACGATGGCAGTGCTTTTCTGGGGGGTAACAAGAAGACACCGTCTCCCTCCTGCATCCCTCCTGCTGTCGCTGCCCTGCTTTAGTCACCTGGCTCTCGTCAGCTCGGTGCCTGCAGCGAGGGCAATTACTCCAGAGGCACTGCTGGCTGGCTGGCTGGCTGGCTGGCTGCTGGCGAGCCGCTCTGTCATTACTGCAGCCTGCCTGTTAAAAGGGCGAGCGGGGCTGGCTGCTGGCTCCCCGTGCGCCGCCTCAGCGTGCCCGGCACCAGCCGCAGCTCAAGGCTGCCCGCGGGCTCCCGGCAGCGCTGCCCATGCAGGCCCACCTGCACGCCCTCGGCAAGGTCCTGGCCCTCTGGAGCGCATCCCAGCGGTGGGTACCCGGCTCCGCGGGACTGGGGACATCGGGGTGGCACTGCACGCCCCACCCGGGCATCGGGGCCTTCTCCTTCCTCACCTGTCGGGAGCACTTCAGCCCCGTTCCCTGGCAGCGCAGAGCAGGCACTGCTGCGTTTTGTCCGCCTGCTTTGGTGAGGGATGGCCCGCTCGGAGACTCGGTGAGCTGGGACGCTGCACTTTGCTGTCACCTCTCGTTCTCTCTGGTGCCGTTTTAGACGTGAATGGTGAGCACAGGTGGGTCTGTAGTGCTGCAGAGTTTCACCACCAGCTGGGCACAGGAGGTGGCATTCAGCTGTGAGGCAGTGGCAGCCTGCCCCAGCCTGGGCATGCTGCTCTCAGCGGGCTGCTCTGCTGGCTGCTTCGTGTCCTGCTCTGTGTGTGCTCCATATTGTGAGAATGTGTCTTTCTGATGTTTAGATGATGACAAGCTGATCAGAACAGCATCATATCACCTGGGAGATTAATCATAGGTGGCACTGTGTTGCTCAGACAAGTCCTGCCTTTGTGTGCTTGGTCACCATCCCTATCAAGTACATGGTATTTGCTCCTTTTCTGCTGATGTGTTTGTCCAGGGGTGGGGGTGAGATTCAGGAGTTAGTTGATGTACAAAAGACTGCAGAGAGATCCGTTTTCCAGACCCAACTCTGAGTTTTCAATCCTTTTGATCCAATTCTAGAAAACAACTTCTTTGCCTTTGCATCGGTGCATAATGAATTGTGGTGGCACTGAGGATTTTCACTTAGCAGTAGTTAGGGCCTAATGATACCAGGTGTGCAGCAGCCTTGTTTTATAGCAACAGGGTATCTTATAATTTAATCTTGACCTTATGAAATTACAGGACACCTTCCTTCTCTGCCAGGGCACTGTGCCTGCCAGTGGCACCATACTTAGTGCAAATTGGTTTAGGCGGGGTGGCCTCTGTCTTTTAGAGCAGATTGAGGGCACGGGCTTGTTTTCAGCCATTAAATGATGCCTCTTTCAGAGCTCTCTTGTCACGTACTCTTGAATTACTGTGCAATTCCTGAAAGCATCACTGTTCAAGAGATTACTTTCCTCACAGACCAAATATCTGGGGATAAAGATAGAGCTGACTTGGCTTTTCAAAAGTACTTCCTGTTCATCACAATCCCAAGGAAATTATCGTGAGCTTTAGTTAAGATATACTTATATCGAGGCATTTTCATTGAGATGTCCAAGATGTTCTTTTTTACCTGTTTCACCCAGCTCTGGGTTATGTCATTCTGTACCACTTGGAGAGTCAAGTGTTTTTCTTCTGCTGTTTACTCGATAAGCATTAAGTGCAAATTCCTCGACTCGGCCTCTTCCAATGTAAATAAACCAGAATTTGTTTTAGTGATAGAAGTTAACAAGGGTTTAAATGACGTCAGCACAGGGTGAGCAACATCATGGTATCACAGCATCAGAGTTAGGATGTGGAGTGGCTCCCTGGGCTTTTCTCTCTGCCACAGCTGAGGATAACAGGTGGGAAATGGCCAGTTCCAAAACCTCTGTAAAACATGGATGGAACTGCTGCATGGAAGCAGGCAGAAAGGTTTTTGAGACCAGTTGTCTTGCAGGTAGTGACTTTATTCCTACAGGGGTAGCAAAACTTTATCCAGCTGCACAAGGGAGTTGATGCATCTAAACATTTCATCGGCAGATTTTGAAAGTTCAAAAAGCAGAGGTTAGTGTAAGTGTGCCTTTACACATGTGGTAGGTGCAGCTGTCACTGCAGGAAGGCCTTGGTGAGGTGTCCCTTTGAGGACTAATGACAGGGCAGAGCAGACAGAGCCATGGCTGTGTGGAACAGCCCCGTGTGCTGGGAGCAGGCACAAACAGTAACTACAGCTGTGCCTGACACAGCTTTACCACAGGCTCCTTCCTGCCTGGTGCAATTAGGAGCTCACGGGCTGCTGGCTCTTGGGAGAGACTTCAACCAGCTCAGCCTGTTCTGAGATAGGGCTCTGAGACCTTCCTGAGGGATCTCATAGGATAGCAAAATGAATTTCTCTCGTCAGCACCTTGACAATGTCTCAGATGGAGTTCCTCACTTGGTGGGAGCGGTGTGGTCCAGTGGTTCTGTTCCATTGCTAAACAATTGGCACTTGAGGTTCCTGGTTTGGCTTTATTGGTTTCCATAGTTCCTGCTCGCTAAACAGCGTGTGCAGGAAATGGAATTATTCTTCTTACCAACACTTTGGAATAACTGCACTTATCCCAAGTGTATTTTAGATCCAAATATATTAAATTTGGACCAGCCTCAGGCATTTTCTTTCCCAGTTGATCAAATAATATTCTTCCTTCCAGGAAACAAATTCCAGTTGCTTGAGTTCTTGTCATAGAGGCAGTGTCCATGTACATGAGGGACAGTTCTGACTGAGGACAGTTTTACAGAACTAGACCAGGATCAGAAACTTCACACTCCTTGTACTTTTGCAGTGTTTTTCTTCATTTCCCCTCACACCATTCAAAACTTCTGTCTCGACTTTTGGGCCATATTTTCTGTGCTCTGGTGACCTGTCTTTCTCTCCCGGTTTCCCTGAGCTCTGTCAGGAATTCAGTGTAAACCACCCCTCACTGCAGCAGCGATTCTCAAGCGACAGCAGCTCTCATGAGATGTTGAGCTCCTGCCTGGCACACAGGAATGCAACCAAAACCTCCAGTTGTTTCTTAAACCTTTCTCAACCCATTAAAGCAGGAGTGAGCACTGACCTAGAAAAGCGGCAGCTGCAGCTCTGGCCGTGGCTGAAGAGCCTCTTGGTGACCTACTTTGTCCCAGCCCGGAGCATCCTGCTGCACAAGGGTGGGTCCTTCCCAGGAAACTCATCAACAAATGCCTCTTGCTGCTGAGGTTTCAGGGGATGCTGCAACTGAAGGGGTTAAACAGCTTAGGAACCTTCCTGAAGCCCTCCTCTTTTACACCCAGCTGTTAGCCTGACCTTATCTCTGCAATTACAGTTGGATACCTTGGACATGCACTTAGGAAGTCCCTGAAGGAATTGCCCAATGTAACCAGCACAGACCGGGTCAGAGAACTCTCTCCTGGAACTTTATTTTGGTTTAATCATCTTTCTTTGCTTTCCCATTTTGGTTTGTGCAGAGCAACAGTGACATCCATTGGTTTATTAGGTTAATCCAGTGTCCTTTACACACGCCATGTATTTACTCAAGGTGGAGGGCTGGACCCAGAGTGCATCTGAGAGATTATAAAATGCTGAATTCTCTGAATAATTGTTAGCACTGCAGAACCAACCCAGGTAGGGAAAAGTTAGAGCAAATCTGCGTCAGCTTATTCACTCACGACAATATCTAAAATGTAAATTGCTGCAATAAAAGATTGTTCTGTTTTAAAACTGCATCCTTTCTTGAAGACAAGAGGGCTTAGAAAAAGAAGAAAATCAGTAGAGGTTGTGGGGGAGGAACTGACAGCCAAAGGGTTGTAAAAAAACCAAGTGAATGAAAGACCAAAAGTCTGAAATAGAGGATTCAGTGATGGGGAAAAAAAAAAAAAAAGAAACAAAACAAAATAAATCATTCATGTGAGAGGCTGTTCTGGAGGATTCTCATTCCATTCCAAAAAACCTGAAAACAGCTCAATTTCTTTTTACATGTGAGTGAATCAGTGGGCGTTTCCTGCAGGTATTTCATTGAACAGAACCAGTGTCTGCAGTAAATTGTTGACCAGCTGTGGTTACAGTCCTACTCCAAGGTCCAACACCTTGACCTGGCAGGGAGTCCCTGTGAAAAGGAGGATTAAAGTCTGAGCCCACTGGCCCAATTTGGTTGCTCCACAGCCCAGCACAGCTCTTGGGGGTTTTGTCTGCAGCCAGGTGCAGCTCCTCCCTGTGGCTGGGACACCTGGGACTTGCCCA
Source organism: Euphonia xanthogaster (assembly GCA_034509185.1). Classification (NCBI taxonomy): domain Eukaryota; kingdom Metazoa; phylum Chordata; class Aves; order Passeriformes; family Fringillidae; genus Euphonia; species Euphonia xanthogaster. The sequence goes on along the minus strand of JAYDZK010000202.1, from coordinate 1,339,044 downwards.
GGCAGCACAGGGATTTTCCCTTCCAGAACCACCAGAGGCAGAGGAAAAAGGGAGTTATACTGATTGACACTGTCTGATCTGGAGTCTGGTTCATGGCTCTTAATTGGAAATTAAATTCTAACTGCTGAGCAGAGCAATAGCACTCATAACTGAGGGGAGCTACAGGTGCTCAGCAAAAGGTTTTCCATTCCATTCAGCAGCTTTGGAGCAGGCATCATGTCCACAGCACCTAAGAGGGATTTTCCCTTTATTTAGAGTTTCATTTCCAGTGGGAAAGCCCATGAAACATTCCTAGCTGATGCTCAGTGTACTGGGGAATTTCAGACTGCCCTTTGTGGATATGTACATAACAGAGCCGAGGGGAAGTTCATGAGGAAGTTTTGCCTCCTATCCCTCCAGACTCAAACATGCTGGAGATGCTCTCACCCAGTTTATGTGATTTTAGTCCTTAGAATCTCTCTGCTTTATCTTCATATCCCATTGGTTGGCTCACAGCTTGAAAATGTTTCTTCTTGGTATTTCAGACACTGATACCTCAGTCCAGCCAGAAGTGTCCCTTTGGAGGCCCTCTCTTCTCCCTGCCTGCCTTTGGGGACTCCCCTGTGGAGATTTCTTGATGCATTCCTTGCTTTCCCTCCTCCCTGTGAAGTGCTTCCATGCCTCTCCAGGGCTGCATGTCTGCAGCTAATTCCAGGGCACTGTTGCTGTGCTTTCGTGGACTGAGAGGAGTACATAATTTCTCTTTTTTTATCTCTTAGTCATTTTCTGGCTGGTCTCTCTCTGACAGCTGCTTTGCAGGTTAGCTCCGCGCAGCGCTGGGGTTTGCAGGGCCCGATCTTCCCAAGCCGTTACCAAACGCTGGAATTCCCCTGGGTGTTGACTTTTTGGTGCCTGTTGAGCTCCTTTTCTCATTGCTGCAGTATGTGGTTTCACAGGGAGTGGCTGGCTGCCGGCTCAGGTTCCTTTGCCTATCCTGTGTATACATTTTCCATGATCAGAGAGGGAGGCCGGCGGATAAAATCCCGCTGTTTGCGGATAACAACGGATAGCATTGCTGTGCTAACAGACATTGGCATGGCAGATATGAAAACAGCCCCATTCATACCCTCCTGTCCTGGGGCTGGGTCTTACAGCTGCTTTGAAATTTGAGGTGAGCTGTTGCTCTGTCTCATAAGGCACCGGCTTTGCCACGGCTTCCCACAGGTGCACTGGACTTAGTGAGCCCTGGTCAGCCTGCTGGCACCAGGAGGGTAAGCACTGCCTTCCCGCAAAGCTCCCAGCATCCTGGGGGGAGTTACAGACTGCTCATGGCTGCCTTGTCTGCACATTTCCAAAGATGGAAGGGAAAACGCTGTATTTGCACTCCAGAGCAGGCTGAGCCCTGTTCTTACCCATACTGTAGGGATAATTCAGCAAAACACCACAAACATCCCAATTCCTTTTGGTAAGGAATAAGCCAAGAAGATGGGCTTCTTTCCAGAGAAAATACTGACGTTGCAGTGAAACCCAGAGTGCCCCCAAGTGCAGTTGCGTGTCCGGAGGCTGCACCGACCAGTTTGTGCCTGCCAGGCCGGCGCTCAGTCGGCCTTTCCGGCGAAGACAAACAGGGTTATCTCCTCCAGTGTGCTTGGAGCTGCCATGAAAGGGAGCCTTTCTTCCCCATTTCCAAGAGGAACCAGGCCTGATGCTCTCCTGTCACACCGGGACCTTGGTGTGCCTGTTTGTCCCCAGTTAATGACATCCAGTGCCGGTTACTGGTGTCACAGTAGCTTCCAGCACTGCCCACTCTGGTACTTGATTTTCCTTGTGTTGCTCCACCAGATTGTCAAAATGCAGCAGATTTGAGGCAAGCTTTAATTTGGAAAATGCAGCCTGACCTGGGATCTTGCTTGGAGCTACTCTGAGGCTTGCCCAGGTGTCTGAGGTGGCACGATGTGGCCCATTTCTGTGCCCTGCCTGGGTTATGGTGGGGTCAAGTCCCTGCCTGAGGCTTTTGTGGCTCTGCTGTGGCTAAGAACAGCTCCCAGCGTTTCCTTGCTCTCACACACTGGAACTGTTTGCACATTTAGAGCAAGTAATGCTTTATTACTGTTTACATGAAAGGAGGAAGGCAAAATAAATTAAAAAAAAGGAGAGTGAGAACATCTTGTGAACCTGCTGTTCTCAGATCTCTCCGATAAGGACAGTTCCAAGTGCGTGAGAAGTTTCCTACTCCAAGATTTATTTACTTCTGAAAGAAAAGCCACCTTCATCTCATTATTTTATTTTCAATACAGGTTTTAATTTGGTGAGAAAATATCTTCCCCTTAAAGAACCTATTCTGCCTCATTAGCTCCTATAAAAAGCACCCCCCCCCAAGCTTGAAATGTTTAAAGAAGCATAAATTAAGGCTAAGTTTGTTGTTTGCCGCTTTAATCAACAAACAACCTTAAAAAGGACTCACAAAAGGTTCTGTACGCTAAATTTATTAGTGAGCAGGAAAACAGGCCCTCAGCTGCAGCCTCCTCCCCTTCCCAGCCCCCTGGATTTGGGGGGGGGTGGGTTTTTGGAGTGACTGGTTTTGTTTACAGTGTCTTATTCTCTTGGGCAGGTTGTTGTGGTCCCATGGATCTCTGTTAGACTTTTGTGATGCAGCTGAACTGAAGTGACTTGGGACAGTCTGTTAATTAGGTCTTCAAAGCCTTCTCCCTTTTTTCTTCACTGTACAAATGTCCTTTTTTCCTCTTCTTTTCCCTAAATCTTTTTGTCAGTCGATCAGAAGGAAAAGAGGGTTTTTTCACTGCCAGAGAAAACTGCTGTTCTCTCTGCCTTCCTTTCACCTCTCTGGAATGTTGGAGGAAAAGTGGATTCACATCTATTTTCTGCACTTTTCTTCTCCTTGCAATGTTTAAGAAGCTTTCTCCTACTTCCTCTTTATGCTATCATGTGTTTCTCTGTTAGGGATATCTCCACACACAGAGAGGTGCTCACAGTGACTGCGGTGCCAAGAACTGAGAGAAAACTTTGGGGCATAGTCTAGAAAGTTTCAGTGCAGAAGACAGGATAGTTGAATAAAAACATCAGGAATGAACTTCCCTGAGTTGGCACGTGTGAATATGGGATTTCTTGCATCCAGACTCAGTTCAGTCTTAAACTGATTTTTCATTGGGTTTATTTGGGTGAAGTCTTCATGAGGAAATTTAATAATGGGTCTTATTCATTGCTGCAGGATTTGGACTTCCTCATTTCTTAATTCTTTTCCCAGCTATCTTAAGTTCAGTCTGAGGTATGCAGCGTAAGAGAGATCCAATAAAAATCCTTTTTGTTCACTGGAAAAAATGGCCTTGACCGATTCAAGAGCGATTTGATATTTATCTGAACACCTCCTCACCTTCCAGGAGTTAATTTGACTTGGAGATGAGCCAAGACAGGGAGTTTCTCTAAACTTCTCCCAGCTTTAAAGGCTTGGATTCAAAGAGTCCTGGCTCTGAACAACTCATGGTTCAAGTTTTCCAAACCAAAAGGTGACTGGGCACGTTTTGGAAAACCGGAGCCTCCCTGGGAGTTCTGTTCCCCCCTGATTGATGGTCCTGGCTCCAGCCCCTCTGTGTTCTCACTCTTCATGGTCTGTGGGTAGGTCAGCGCTGCAAACGCTCCTCAAAGGAAATCATCCTTCTCCAGTGCAGTCCGTGGTTTATGTCAAAACCCAATTTCCTCTGTGCATCCCACGCCTTCCCTTCCTCCCCCAGCAGACGTGACAAGGGTCTCTCATTTCACACCAGCTGCCTGACCAAATGCAGGAAGGGCCCTACTGTGCTGCAGCCTGGCCTCTGCAGTGCCCAGCAAGCCAGGGCCACGAGGAACAGCCACAGGACAGGCTCCTTTAAGGCTGTTTCACGTTGTCTTTTCATCCTTCAGATAAGAGCTTTTCTCCATCTCTGTGACCCAGCCATATTCCAGCCCTGTGTCCAGCAGCTCGTGATGCCAGAAACAAGAGGCTGGGGAAACAGGGAAGTGTGGGATGAGAAGGAGCACAGGGATCCAAGGCTACTCTTCCAGAGCCAGCACTGTGGGCATGCGGTGCTCCTCCCCCTCATAGCTTTATTTTACCAGGAAGAAAGAGGGAACCTTCCTTGGTTGTCCCATGCACCCAGGAGCACACTGTTCACTGGGCATGGCAGTACCAGGCATCCAGCTGCCAGGGAGCTGGGCAGCTGGAGAGCAGGAACACTGGAGGGGTTTTGTGGTGACTAGAAAAAAGCAAAAGAGGAAGGACTCCTGGATGAATGCCTGAGTCCTCTGGTTCCCCACAGCAGAGCTATTCCTGTCGTCTCTGGGAAGGGATGGGATGTGGGTGTGCATGATCCTAGGGCATCTTCACCTACTCCCAAAGGCAGTGCCATCGTGGTGGTGTGTGCACAGTGTTTGTAGGCTCTCTGTCCCTGCTGCAGCCCAGCTGGCAGGCTCTGTAGCTGATGGCAGCAGTGTATATGCTGCCTGTTGGCTGGGACGTGGGAGCTGAAGTGAAACTACCTGCATGCTTTTGATCCAGGTGGGAAAGGGCAGGGAGATGGGCAGGGGCTGCACTGGACCTTCCTGACACCAACTCATATTTGTCTCCGCCATAATTCACTCTGCTTCCAATGCAACTTGCTGCAACTGGGGGAGACAGGTGAGGAATCCATCTGGGCTCTGCAGGGTCCAGCTCTGATTTCTTCAGGTGTTCTCTAAGTCCAAGGACAGCCATTTTCCAGGGAGTGAGAACACCAGCAGGGCAGAGGAAAACTTACAAAGACCCGTGATTGTTGAGGGAGATTGTATGACCTCTGCTCTTGTGCTTAGATAGGATTAAACTGCCGTCGGAAGCAAACACCAAGTAAGGAAACAAAATCCTGCAAAAATAAAAAATCACACCAAAAAACCCAAACAAAAAACCCAGCCCTCTGAGTCCTCCCCCTGGTTCTTAGCCCTTGCAGGATATGATATTTGATACTGGTGTCACAAGAGTCACCCGGTGGACAAATCCTGCTTAGTTACAGACATTCTTTCATTTTTTTGTATGGAAGGGCTTTTCTTTCCAGAATAAGCACTGAAGGGCATGTAGGCTGGTCCAGGTGGAAAAAGTTCTGGAGATAGTTCAGTGGCAGCTGAGCTGTGCTGTCCCATGCAGGACATGCCATCTGGGGCTGCTCCACCTGAACAGGGAACACTTTCCTGTTGAAGCAGGATCGGGAGGGAATTGCACAAAGGCCAAGGTGTGACGGGGATGGGTTTAGCTGTGTAGGGCCAGTGAGACATTCCAGGCAGGACACTGGCAGGAGGTGAGCTGTGGACACTGAGCACCTCTGAGACGTGCTGCCATCAGGCAGAGCTGCCTGCGTGGGTGTTTGGACCCACGCCCCATCAGCCTGCAAGGGAGGCCGTGCTCGCTGCTCCAGGGCAGCAGGGACTGTGCGCAAGGTTTCGTTTTGTCAGCACTATGTGCTTGTTGTGATCCCTCCCAGTGAATTCCCACTTGGATTAGCTGCCTGTCATCTGCCTCTGGGTGAATCTCTGTGCTATCCTAAGTGCTGTCATGCTTCAGTAAATAGTCCATGGTTATGGGGAGCCTCAGGTTTGTGCTAGGGAGGTAATGTTTTTGTTGTTGTTTTTATCACAGAAGGACAAGCGTTCCTGGGTTTTTATGACCTCATCCCAAAGCCAGACTTTGCTCCATTGCCTGGTAACGTCTGTGACCCTCTTTGCCCCTCGGTATCTTGCCAAATGGCTGGCCAAGATGCAAAGTACACTTCAAGTGTTTAAAATATCAATAAAACCATCTGGAGTCATTTCATGGAGCAAATTATCATGGGTCCTTCTGGGTCCTAATGGAATGATCCTGAGCAGGTGACATACACTGCACGTGCTAGTGTGGGAATAAATATACAGTGTTCCGTGTAGCTTTCCAGTCAGGGAAGGAAGAAATCATGCCTTTGGGAGAGGTGATGGCAAAAGCCATGCCTCCAGTGGGTGACATCGGCACAGAGGGGCTCTGCTGGCAGCAGGGTCACCCTGGATGGTGGCTACAGACGTTGGCTCTTGAACTGGGTGATGGGTGTGCTCGGCTTGGATCAGAAAGGGCCTCTTGCTGTGAAAGGGGACGGGAAGGCAGGCACCACCTGAGTCATCCTTATTCCCAGGCTGTTTAATCCTGCTTCCCAAACCTGCCCTTTTGTGTCACAAGGCAGTGATCTGGAGCTGTTGAAATTATTAACCCATCCTGATGACACATCCCCTTAGACATGTGCAAGGGAGGGGTCTGTTGTTGTCCCCGGTGGAAATCCAGGTGTGGGAGCTCAAAGCCATGGCAAGACAGGTGTGTGACACCACCCCAGGTTTTATGCAGACAAAATATCCTCCCTAGGAAGCACAAGTGAGAAAAACCAGGAAATGGCCCTTAGTCTGCTGAGAGAGGTGCCACCTCATGATGGGTTTTCATCATGAGGCCTCAGAAGTGACACTCGCTGCCTTTGTAACCTCACCTCTGGTGCTTTGCTGCATCTCCCATGCTGGTTTATCGCTATGATTTCTGCAGCTGATGAAGTATTAAACATTTTAGGCTGCTGATTATGAGAGTGCAGGTAGGCAGAGAGACATCAGCATGAAAAGTAGCACTGGCTGAGCATAATTTCACCTGATACAGATGCACCTCTTCAGTATTTTACTTCAAATGAGACCAACAGGAACCATTTTAAGCTAGGTCAGAATTAAGTTACATATAAACAGAAGTAAAATTATCTATGTAACATGTTGTGATAGCTTAACAGCGGGTGAACAAATCACTTCAGGGAGGCCAGTGCCTCTTGTGAAGAGCATGTTGGGAGTGGGATTCTTTGCTGCTCACAGTAAGATCACATCCTTTTTCCCTCACTCTATAAAATATCAGTCTCTTTCTATATGAAACAGGGATATTTTGGGGTGATGTTTGGATATTCCTGGAGAAAAGATCCATGTGATATATTGTGAAGAGCAACTTTTCCAGCATCTCCTTCAGTCACCTCTCTGGGTTCAAAAGGTAGTTTCTTTCCCTCACATTCCCCCACTAGCCATCTTCATTCTGCACCGCTCTCGGGTGCTGCCAGCAGCTTGCAGAGGAGTTTGAGTTCAGGGCTTGTTACAGGGGCAGGTGCTGTATTTGCGTCCAGGTGCAAATCCAGAAAACGGGGGGTGAACATGGAGCCACCCCTTGAGAGGAAACAGCTCTCAGATAAAAACCCAGGAGGGTACAGAGCAGAAAGGGAGAGGCAGGTGTTTGGCATCAAAAGGGCAGGAAGGAGGATGGCAAGTGGCAGGGTGGGAAAGCAGAAACCGATTTCATTTCACCTGCAAAATCTGTCACCACTGGGAAAGGGAAAATGAAATCCTGCAGTCCTCAGCCAGGAAGACTTCCACACCACCTGGCCACTTCAACTCCTAGGCACAAACCAGCTTTGCTCCGTGATAGCACCGTGCTTGTTTTGTGCCAGCCAAAGGCAGGGCATTAGGAGTACAAATTCTTACTTGAAACTTGAGCTCCTTCCATGTGTAACACAAATCATTGTGTAATGCAAATCACTGTGCGGCGTGAAGGGTTTTCTTGAGCTTTTCACAACACAAGAAATGGAAAGGGTTTATTTATCTTGTCTCTGCCTGTCATCTTCCTTTGTGAGACAAAACAGTTCAGCTGTGTGTAGTTTTAAAGTTAATTTAATACAGCTCATTTGCTGGTTAAATGTCCTGTATGAAACGAACCTAGCAGGTGACAGCAGGTGCTGTTAAAGCCACCACAGCAGTAGCGTGGCTTTGCCGTGGTCCGTGACACTCACTGCCGAGGCAGGACATCAGCGGGCAGGCGGAAGCACCCGCAACAGCAGCCTCTGATTAATGGGAAGGTGCGACTGGACTTTTGCAGGGACAGGGCAAGAGCGGCAGGGCTTTGGAGGGAGCGCAGCTCTCTGAGGTCTGCGCCCGGCCGGGAGCCCGGGCGGAGTGGGCGCTGCTGGTGCGGGGATGGAGATGCGGTGGCCGGACTGAGGCGGGATAGGGGAGCTTGCGGGGTCTCCGGGCTGCAGCCGCCGTGCCGGGGGGGGCTCCCCCGGTGCGGGGCGGTGCTGGGGGCGG
>JAYDZK010000202.1:1317321-1330860 GCA_034509185.1 Euphonia xanthogaster | reverse complement strand
CTCGAGTGTGAGCGCGGAGCCGTCCGCGCCCCGGGGCACGGTGAGTGCGGACCGCGCTGCGGCGGCCGGGAGCGGGGAGAGGGATGCGCGGAGAGCGGGCATGGGCGTGCGGGGAGTGGGGTGCTGGAGGCGGCGGGATGGACGAGACCCGGCGTGAGGCGGCTGCCCGGGCTGCGGGGCAGGCGCGCTCCTTCTCCGAAGGCCGGGCAGGGCGGGCTAACAAAAGGCGGCAGCCCCGCAGCTCGGCCGGCACCGGCGGAGTCTCCCAGGGAAGGGCGCTCGCCCCCTCCCCTTCCAACTCCTGTTTTCTCCTTCGGTCTTCTCGGCGCCTCTGGATGCTGGGAAGGAGCAGTCGGGGAGGGAAGCGGTGTAGGGTGGGACCCCGCCGTGCCGCGCTCTCCCCTGTCCGCATGTGAAACTCATTTCTCGGAGGGGTTTCCAGGTGCGAGTTAAACGCCGTCCTTGTGCTGTGAGTGCACGGACGCGTCCGGACTGCATCATCCACTGTGCGGCTGCAGCTGAGCAAGAGCTGCGGGGCTTGAGGGTCCCTTTACTGCTCTTTCTCTGGAACCGGTTGCCGGGCATCAGAGCAGCGGGAGGTTTCCTGTGCGCTCTCACTGTGTTACATGTTTTAGTAAGCAGTGTAGTGTTCCTGCAGGCAGTTCTGCTGGCAGGCACCTTGCAACGAGATACTGAGACAGAAGCTGAGAGGTTTTATCACCTGGTTGGAGTGACCCACAGACTTCTTAAAATGGCTAGGAAGAGAATTGTATTCAAATGGAACACTATTAGCCAGCATTTTTCTTTGTAAATTTGGGAGGAATGTGCCCCACAGACCTCATTTGCCTTCACTCCAACTTTCTCCCCTACTTCTTCTGCCCACGAGGTCCAAAGGTCTGCTCTTCTCACTCCCTGCTGTAATGCCTTTTAAACTCTGATCTCCGTATGTTCTTCTGCCTAAGAAACCCAGCCTTAAATTTGGTCGGGTGCCACCAGCAGCACCCCTTGAAACACGTTTATTTCTCATCCCAGCCTGAGCCCCCTTCAGCCCAGTCAGCAGAGGGGTGAGGCTCAGCAGCTCACTGTGTTTGCTCAGCCATGGGGGCCTGACTCTGCTCCTGCAAGGTGCTTGTCCAGATTTTCCTCCACACTAGCAGAAACAACAGTAGGGAAAAATCAATGCCTTGAAACTCCTTTGAGTGAGTGAGGTGAAGTCCAGGCCAGTCTACAGCTGGGAGAGGGAGGGCTGCTCTGCACGTCCATAATGTGGGGATTTAGAGGATTGAGAGCTTGTTGGCCCACATTAAATGGTGCTTGGCACCTCTGGCTCTTTAATCGAAGAGGGAAGTTCAGTTCGACTGAAATCAGGATTACTGTACATTTTAAGGAAAGTTTATTTAATAATCACAGAGGCTTATCTTCCCCAGGTCAGCAGGCCAGAGGTTTAGCTGTAAAACATTGCTCAAAATGCAATAAAGACGTACAAGGCCAACTGCAGCCTATTTGGCATTGCTCTGCAGAGAGGGCTGCTGCTGTGGCACACGTGGGAGCCCTGCCTCTGGGAGATGGTTCTGCAGCAGCCAGGGGCCTCCACAAATGCCCCTGTGTTCAGTAGGCCTGAACAGATTTTTTTATGAGAATAAAAGCAAGGTGATGTAGAGCCCTTCTCCCTGTACAGAGTATCCCAGGTCTTGGCAGCAGTGGGAGAAAAGCTGGGCTCTAGCAGGAGGATGCAGCTGGCATCGGTGAGCAGATGGACCTGGGAAGGCTGCTGAGGGGAGAGCAGTGATGGGGAAAACATCCTTCCTGCATTTGTTTAGTTAGGGTGGACCCTGTTTAATGGTCAGCCCTCTGGGTGAGCAACCATCCTTCACTTGGTGTTTGCAGAGCAGCTGGCATGGTGGAGCCTGGTCCACGCCATCCCCGGGCTTCTTCACCCCAGCAGCAGAGTAAGTAAATAAGCCAGGAGGATGTGACATCAAACAGGGTGTTTTATAATGCCCTGTGTGATTCCCACTTGGCTAACATTTGTTCAGGCCCAGAGTGACTGGCTGGCACTGGCAAGCTGCTGGGCTTTAATGGGTGTGGGAGTAGAGAGTGGCTCATGGTCAGCAGGATCAGGCTGTAGCCACACTCAGTACCTCAAGGTGCACACCACTCAGGTGCTCCAGTCACTAGAACAGAAAACCTGTGTGTTTAAAACCATGGTTTAGGAGGTTGTTCCCAAGTTTAAGTGGAATGACAGGCTTGGCTACCCTTGATGTGCTGCGTTGCTGCATGCTTGCCTCCCTTCAGATGGGAGCCACTTCCCTCATCCTTTACATTTGAGTTGCACCAGGGCTGAATCAGTGGCAATGTCCTTGGGTTTAGAGAAGCATGAGGAATGTCAGTCATCAGTTGTTCAGAGGGAAGGGGATTGGGTGGGTTTTTCATGTAGCAGTAACTGCTGTATTGGCTCCGTTCTAGAGGTTGGGATCAGAAGGGTAAATTTATGCCTTTGAAAGAGGAATTTGATGGAAATGCAACCAGCCCACTTCACCCTGCTTAGATTTCATCGTGTTGTGCCTTCAAAATGCCTTCAGCAGCCTGGCAACATGGGCAGAGATTTGAGAAACATCCAAAAGTTAAAAGGACACAGTTCCTTTGGATTATCAGCCTGTCTGTTATTTTTAAAAAATCTCATCTTTGAGATTTTCTCAGCAACTCAGAATGGCGTTGAAGAAAAGTATTCAGGGGGACAATAAAAATAGGCAGGCCAAGTGCTCTCCAGCAGTGACCTGATCCTGTCTCGTGTGCTGCACAGGGCACAGATTCCTTTGCAGTCACAGGCAGGCTCCGGGCTGGAGACAGACTCCATTTCAGCCTAATTTAAGCCAAGTACGTGCTGATAGCTGGTGGCCAGTACAGCCATAGTGGGGACAGGGCCCCCCTGCACGATGGCTGATCCTCGCCATGCTATGGCAGCTTGAATTTCCCTGGGTAGATGGGAGCAAATATGTGCTATAGTAAGGCATGGCTCTAAAAACTCAGCTACAGCCCTGATGCAAACACCGAGCCTGGAGCGGGTTTGTCCAGTACTGTGTTTTCCCATCCAGGCTAGGCAGAAGTCAATGGAGTATGCATTCCTGTCCCCAGGGGCAGGAATGATCCACAGGGAGAAGGAGAAGCTGGGATATTTGAAGTGACTCTTGCAGCCAAGGAGCTTGCCTTGGGAAATCATGGTTTGATTTGTTTGTCTTCCTGTGCAGACATTGTTTGCCTGGGAGCCCACTCACTCTGTGTTGGCTGGAGTGCTTAATTCCCTGCAAACCAGACCCCGGGACGGATCTGCTCTGTGCTGGGCAGGCAGTGGTTAAGCCAGGCCAGAGAGAGGTGTGTGTTGAGAGGTGGATTGAAAGGGAAAGGTTTTATGGGGCCCAGTGGCTCTGTTGTGAGGGATGCCAAACCTCCAGGCTGGGAACTGGGGTCTATCACTGTTGAAGCAAAAGAGGAGCTTAGTTTCTAAGTGGCTACTGAGTTTACTACCTTGTTTCTGTCAAAGGGGTGATGCTGATTAATGTGGTGTCCTTTCCCCAAGTCTGTCTGTTCCCTTCCTCTTCCATCTCACCAGGCTCAGCCTGACACTGTTTATTAGGCCACTCATCCCTGCTTTGTGAGGAATAAATATTGACACTGATGGCTGCTTAATGGGATTTGGGTTTGCTGCTTTCTCTCCGAACGAGTTTGGCACTTGTGGCTCGATGTGTGTTTGGGGCTGGCTCCTCCATTCTGGGAGGGTGTTGGTAATGACAGTGTGCTGTGTACGAGGAGAGGCTGGGAGTGGGGATGGGTGTTGCTCCCCTTTTCCTGCTGGTATGCAGGGATTTCCAGGCTGGGACTCCAAATCACTGCGTGTCCCTAGCAAAGGTGTGGTTTCCTTTGAGAGGCTGCTGCTGTTGCCACTGGGGAAGGAGTTTTTGATGTCTTGTTAACCTGTAAGTGCTGTGAAGGCCTGAGGTCAGAGTGCCACTAGCAGGGATGTGGGTGCTCCTCTCCTCGCTGCTTCCTTAATGTACTTTAGGGCTGTCCACTCCAAGGAAATGCAGCCCATGCTGTTTCAGAGTGGTTTGGGTGGATTTTTGAGATCTGTCTGAAGTGAGGAAAGTCCCATTAAAAGCTGATAGGCATTTGGACTAAGTGGGGTTTTCTTGGGTTTCCCGAGATCTGTGGAAGGTTTTGCATCTACAGAGCAGCACCTTCGTGTTCCTGGAAATCCAGGAGCATCTGAGACTTTTCCCTGGAAGTCAAAGCCTTATGCTAAGCTCTAGTGGAATTTCTCTTTACTCTTCCTGGGAGTGGTTCACCTCAGTGGTACTGGAGAAGCCCTCTCATTCAGGTGAGATTCCCACAGCCTCTGCAGGTGCTGATCCAGCCCTGCAGCACTTGCAGAGAACATCCCAGGACCCAGCCTCTGATCCTGCTTCAAGCCCAAGGAATTATTTGGGTCTAGACTCAGGATCACCAGACCAAAACGTAGTAGACAAGGGTTTTGGGGAGTTTTCCTGCTGGCAGGGCACATGGAAGAGGTCCCACATCAGGGCTGTGTACAGGAAAGATGCTTGTGCTATCTCCTCAGCACAAGGATGGCAGATGACTCCTAATGCTGCTAAAATAGCTTCCTGCTGGGGAGGAGTAGAGTCAGGAAGGCCAGTTTCCCCTTTTGGGGGGTTTATGTGAGAACAGTGGGGATGCACAGAGGCATAGGACCAAGTGAGAGGGGCCAAGGATTCCTCCCTCATCTCAAGTTCCTTGTCATGGTTGCAGCCCTCACCCTTTTCCAAGCTCATCTCTGCCAGACTGGCAGAAGCTAAAAATATTTGGAGTGACAAACAGATATCTATTAGCTTAGCAGCCAGCATTTCTGTCACTTGCCTTGGTGTCTCTCACTGAGCTGGCCAAGTCCTCATCTCCTTACTCAGTCTATCATCGCTTCTTACTTGGGCAAATCTCCTGCTGAAATCCCCAGGAAGTAAATGGAATGCTGTGTTGAGTAAGGTGCTCAGGAATTTGTCCAGGAAGAGGTTGGCGTGTGGGATGGAGAAGCAGCTCAAAAGGGGTAGCTCATGTTCTGGGGATTAGGTATTGCTACACTTTGAAAGGTGATTTACACCTGCACACTCCACCCGTCCAGTAACTGCAATTAAAATCTGGAATACCAGGAAGCAGTGCAGATAATCAGGTTAGAGAGGGCTGAGAGACAGCTCAGCTGCTGCAGACCTGAGTCCTGGTGCTGAATGTCCACTGTGCCTGTGACAAATGTGAGTATGAGGCTTTCTTCTGCCCCCTCTGAGGAGATGCTCAGATTGTCACTCCCATTAGTATAAATCACTGAGACCAGTTTTCACAAAGCAGCTGAGCCACTGCTGCAGCATTTTGGCAACATCCATATTTCCCTGGCAGAGCTGCTGGGCTAAAATTTCAGGCTGTGTTCCTTCAAGTGCAAGGTGTCACCAGTGCAGGCTAGGAAGAGAGATCCAGCTGTGCTGGCAGAAGAGATTAATGCCCCACTTGCTCATATTGCCAGAGACCTCATCCATCTGCCACTGGAACAGTTCCTGTAAGCACTCCCTTAATCTTTGGCTTTAAACCATTTAAATTGTTGGGCTGAACTGACCTCTTTTGGTGTGTATGGAACATATTAGGAGCTGCAGCAGCAGATGCAGCCTGGTCCCAGCTCCAAGCTGCTGGCAGAAAGGTGTCCCAGTGAAGGCTGGCCTCGCCTTTCAGGTCACAGCACCCTCTGGCCAGGTCCCAGGTGGGACATGGCTTTCCTGACGTTCAGACCCCCCCTAGGATGGCCCTTTTATAGCTGTAAAACATGGCTGTTCTGAAGGGTGAGTGTAAAAAGAGTAATTGTGGGGAAATGCCTTCTGCTGATTGCATCTCTTGCTGTGAACATGACTCTATAGCATGGAGGGCTTGGGGGCTTTTCCTATGGAATCATTGTCATTCCCAGATCCTTAAATGGAAACTAAGCCTTATATTACATTGTATGATTATGACTTTTCCTTCCTCCTTGTGGCTGCTTGTCTTTGTAGGAGCTGCAGTTACGTTTTTTGTTTCACTTACACTTGTCCTTTAGGGCCAGCTTGTGCTTGGTGTGTGTAATGTAAGAGAAGTGAAATGTTATCATTTATCAGAGGGACTTTAGATCCACATGATTGAGTGTGGGGATGCCCCAGAAGCTTTCAGGCTGCTGATTTACCTGTGTGTGGTGGCTGTGGCCCTTACAGGGACAGGTGTGTTTAAGACCCTCCAGCTTGCCTGAGCGCTGCTGTGCATCATCCTCCTCTCAGGCACCTCTGCCTGACAGATCTGATGCACACAGGGAGCTGCTCCCACTGCTTTATGGCCATCTCTGAAGGATTGTTCCTCACAGCCTCCTGGTCCTGAACAGCCTGTTAGGGGAGGGGGTGCTCTGATTCCCCAAGCTGATCCTGCAGTGTTCCCAAAGGCATCTCTGGAAAACGTCAAGAGATGCTCAGTAATGGTCAAGAGCAAGTTTATAGGATAATCCTGTTAGTTGTGGGGTAGAAAAGAATGAAATGGTAATTTCTCTTTGGTTTTACTCCTGTCTTGACACAATAAGTAGGTAGATGTGTTTTTGGGAGTGTTAAAGCTCTCTGAGCACAAGGTGCAGGTAGAGGTGGGTGCAGGATGGATCACACAGCACTTTTTTGACAGACCAGGACAGTTCTCACCACTCAGTTGTCTCCTCCTGAGAAGGTGAGATCTCCCCTGAGCAGGCCAAGTGCTGCTCAAGTCAGTACTGCTTTAGAGTCATTTGCTTCCATTGAACTTGATCCCAGATTAGAACTTCAGGGAATGAAGCCACAGTCCTAGGAAGATGTGGGCCAGAGCTGCATGGAGCACACTTTGGGAACAGGCTGCCTGGGTGGTACTGGGGCACAAACAGCAAGCTGTGATAGAGTCTAACTGTACACCACTAATACAAAAAGGCAGGAATTCACTAAAATAAAAGCTAAATCCTGAGCCACCAGGTTGCTCCTTCCAGCCAGGATCCAGGTGGTTTTGGCAGGGCAGTGCAGGGAGCTGTGCGCTCCAAGCCGGCCGGGCAGCACAAGAAAGGACTGTGGGCTTTGGGGCTCCGTGCCCAGCTGCCCCCGAGGGCCAGGCACTCATGCAAAGCAGGGAAGGCCCCCAGTTGAGAAAGCGTGGATTTAGGGTGCCTGTAAAAGGGTGGCAGGTCTGGGCACAGTGGAATGCTTATTGTCAAAGCTAAAGACCAAAGGGAACGCTGCATATTGTGGGCCTAAATGCAGCTGGCACGAACCAAAAATGTGCATGTGAGTGCCTTTCTAAGTACCCAGTAATCCTCCAGGGCAAAACGGGGATTAGGGCTCTCGCCCAGACAAAGGAGGAGTTCATTTTCTCAAAGATCCCTTGGCCAGTGAAGTGAGGAACCCAAATGAATGCCAGGGCTCCTTTCAGCTCTCTGCTTGCAAACAGGTACGGCGACGGAGCAGCTGGTTTGTGTGGGGCTGTGCAAACACAGCGCGGCCAGATGGTGGGATTGAGGTCAGGTCAACGAAAACCCATCCAGTCCCAGAGAAAAGGAGAAGCCAGAAAAATGCTGGACAAGTAGGACCAGACAGCGTTGCACAGGGAAAGAGTAGTCTCCTTTCTCCAGAGTTTTTTCTTGGTGGACCTGAAGGTCAGCGCTCATTGAGGTTGTTTAAGTTGGAGTTGGCTGAGTGAAGAGCGCTCTGAGAAGGAAAGCTGTGAGTCTGGATTAATTCCAGGTGACTTCTCAGCCTCTCTTGCTTCGCCCTGAAATTCTGCGTGCTCGGAATCTCCATGTAGGAGCCATAAGACTGAAAGTGATAAGGTGCCTGAATGGGGGGTGTATCCATCTGAAATTCACCATCCTGTGATTTCTTTAATTTGCCTTCAAGCAATGGCCTGTGCAGATAGAAAAGCACAAGCCCCTCTGCGCTGTTCCTGGGAAAATTCTTCTTTTGGGGATTGGCTTATGGCACAAAGATCAGCTCTAGTAATCTTGTTTTACCAGATATCAGGGTGGATGTGCTTGTGATGTGTACAGAAAATGTGCATTAAGTAGTCCTGTTTGTTAGAAGCAGCAGCCAGCTGCACTGTGAATGGGTTTGGGTTGTGTGTTTTTTTTTCTCTGAGCTTTGCTGACCCATCTGAATCCTAGACATGGCTATTATTGTTTCTACTTGAGAACTTGGACCTTGCTGCAGACCTCGGGGTAGAAGGCCTAAATCAGTCCCAAGATTCATGTGCTCAGTGAGCCTTACTGAGATTTCAGAGCAGTCTTGCTCTGCTTATGATGAAAATGTGCTTCCAGGAGTTACACAGGTGGAGCCTGTTGTGTTTTGGATTCATGAACCAGCCTTGAATTCCTCATGTGCCTAATTTAGACTGTGGAGTTAAACCTGGCTGTTTCCCATCTCAGGTGAATGTCATAAGTCACAAACTAGAGCTTTTACCCACGGACTGAGACTTTCTCTGGCAAAAGTTTTACAGGTTATTAGTGGGAGAGGTTTCGGTGCAATTTATAATTTTTTTTTCATGATAAGTTTCGTCCCCGTGTTTCCTCCTGGTCTTGGTGTGGCTTGGGGGTCCTGTGAGCAGAGTAACAAACCTGTGCAGGCCTTGCTGCACCAGGAGAGCACCTGGGCCTTTGTGCTGTGACACAGGGGCACTTGCAGTGCAGCTCAAGGAGATTCTGGGAGCGTGACAGAGCTGTGGATTACAGGCTATTTCTGGGCCAGCCGCAGGAGGTAACAAAATAAGAAACACGTCAGCAGTCCAGTCTTTCACTTCAGGCAGAGCAGGAGGATCTGCCAAGCAGGACAGCCACAGCCAAGGTGGGTGCCTGGGGTGGATGTGGTGTCCCTGCTCTGCATCCCTCTCCTGACAGCAGGGAGGAGACAGGAGGGCTTGCCCTTTGCCAGGAGATAGATGGGCGCTGCCGTGGAGGTGCCGTTCGCATTCCCCAGGAGACGTCATTGCGGCTGGGCAGCTGCTGAGAGCTTGCCTGCGGGGTGGGGATAGCCAGAGGTGAAGCTGCCCGGCTCTCCTTATGTCACTGGGCTGAGCCAGGGATCTCAGGCTGCCCTGTGACATTGTGTAACCTGGGGTGCTGTGAGGATAAACAGGCAGCGTTAACCCCTCTGGCTCCTTGCTGCCTGTCGGAGCCCAGCTCAGCTTCGTTGCTGCTTCTCTGTATTTTTCTATTTCTGTGATGTGCTGTTGGCTGTTTCTGTAGTGAAGGGGGGTTTCCTCTTAGGTTCTGATTTTAGACAAAGGGAAGAATATCAGGAAATGCTACAAATAGCTGTAGAAGTTGGAAGAAGAGTTCCTTGCTTTCATCTCAGTTTCAGAAGCATCATTGTGTGAGCACCTATGTTTCTAGGATGGCTTTTAATTCTGTCACTGGTTACAAACACTCCTGTTCATCCCAAATGATTTTAAAATGAGAATTTAATCTCCATCATCTCTTCTAGAGCAATACTGGATTTAGACATAACAAAGTACTAAAAATTACTAAACCTGTTAACATTTGGGAATTGGATCCTCTGGGACTCAGGTCATCATCTATTACTGTGGCAGCAAATCAGGTGTTGGTTTAAACTCAGCAATCGTGGCTCCAAGAGGAGGGACTATTAAAAAATACCTATTCTGAAAAATAATTTTTAAAAAGTTAATAATTTCTACACATAGTTCCAGGTGCTGTTTATGTTTATGGCTCATCTCAGGTATATCCTAGGACTCATCCCTGGAACTACAGGCAGCTAAGCCAAGAGTACAGGATGGTAGTGCAGCCAGAAGCACTGTATCGCTGATGTCCTGGAAGAGAAATGCTATGAGCAGACAGAACTTGCGAAGCTGGGTTTGTGCTGCCTCCCTGTGCAGAGTCTGCCTCCTCTCTGGGAATTACAGCCAGGCAGCTGAGCTTGCACTGCCTCATTTCCTCGGTGAGAGCAGTGATTTATGCTGCTGCCATTACTCAGGGAGCTATTGTTATGAAACATGGAGTTTAATTAATTAAGAATATGATCTCTGCAGACTCAGATAATTGCCAGGAGAGGTGCTGGGCAGAGGCACCCACCCACACTTTCTGTCCAGGCTGGCTTTAGAAAACTGCTCTGTGCTGGAATGTGAAGGTTGTAAATAAGGATAAGGAAGACGGAAGAAAGTGAGGAGGAAGAGCCAGGAGCCCCAAAGGTTAAGATAAGTGCTGTGAAACGTTCCAAGCATGCAGGTAACGGGAGGTCAGCACGGGAGGCAGATAAGGGGCCAGAGGAGCTCAGAGCCAGCCCTGCTCAGAGCACGGGATCTCCCTAAAACAGCAACCGAGTTCTGCAAGGACTGCGGCAGCTCAGGAAGGCCAGGAGACATCCAATGGCAGCAACTGGCAAACCAGTCTTATAGGGAGTTGATTAATATCAAATAAGGCCACCCATGTGTTCTTGAAGAGCTCTGAGGAAGGTGGTGAAAAGTAGGGAGAGTTTCACAGATGCCTGCTGTGGAAAGGCTGTGCTGGCTGTGCGGGGAGAGATGGATGTGGGGTCAAGAGGTGCTGCCTTTCTTCTGGAGGGGGCACTGAAACTTCTGAAGGAGGTTTTCCTTGAAAAAAGCCCTTAATCTCTAGCACTGTATTCTTTCACTGTCAAGCAAGCAGCAAGGAAAAAATCCAAGCAGGCCATATTTTTGGATGAGGGAAAAGCTGAGCAGAGTGTTCTCATGGACATGTGTGGTATTAAATACCAAAGGCGCCATGAAAGCAGCAAATATAAATAACAATTCATAATTAAACACGAACCTTGCAGAAAAGGAAAGATTTCAGAGGCAGCTGCCAGCCTCAGGTGGGAGGTAAAGGAGTTTTAAATAGACTGTGTGTGCTGGGTTTCCTGTCTCCCACTTGAGAGCTTTAGAAATAACATGATAACAAAAGGAACAACTGCAGGCCCCTCCTTGCCAGGGATACTTTTTAGCTATGGAATTGCGAGGCCCTTTGCAGCATCCCAAAATAAAATGCAGCCCCAGGCTTTAAGAGCATCCCATCGGGCTGGGTGCTGCCACAGGGAGCTGGAGAGCTGTCCCGGGGCAGCTGGAGCTTTCAGACAAGGGCCACTCTAAGGAGAAGGTGTGAGGACATCCAGGAGGAAAAGGTAGGCCCCCACCAGCTTTGCACAAGAGTGAGTGCCTCCATGTGATGGTGGAAGAAGTGTCTTTACAGGGATTAACACCCTCCTGGTTGTCAGACTGAGCTGCCTTACTTAGGAATGCCGTAGCAAATGCCCGGGATAAGCAGCTGGGTAAGGCAGAAGGATGCAAGGGCAGGACAGGTGTGGGCTTGGGGTCCTGTTTGGGGAGGTGTCCAGCCCTGCAGCCCTAGCTGGCCTCAGCTCTTCTCCCTGCTCTGCTCTCACGGGGACACCCCTGTACGGGGACCGTCCCTGTGGCTGTGCTCTGGCCCTGAGGTGGGTGTGCTTCCCAGGTGGAAGCATCCTCATCTCTTGTGTTCCCCACTGGGCCTGATTAAAGTTGTTCTTTCTAGACTGGCTGATTAGTTTTCAGTGTCTTACTGAGCCTGCCATGCGCCACAGAGCTCTGCAATTAAGAGTTTTCTAAGAGGCTGGGGAAAAACTCTGTTGCATTTTCTTGTTCCCCCAACAGCACCTGCGGAGCCCAGGGTGACACTAATTAAGGTGTCTTTGTCTCTGTGAGGTAAAGCCCAAAGTGATGCATGCTGGAAGCAGGGGTTGCTCCCGTGAAGGGGAACACCCAGGCTGCTTGTCCTCCATCTCTCTGCCTGGGGCTGCCCCTGGAGGGTCAGGCTGTGCAGGTCCATGTGGGAGCACTGGGAAGGGACTTCCTCAGAAAGCTCTGCTCACAGCAGAGTTTAGGGTCTGTGGTGTCTCTTGCTTTCTGAGCATCCTTCAAAAGCCGCTTTCTGTTAAAAGGGAAAAAAAAAAAAAGAGTCCAAGTGCTGAAAGATCCCTAGGCTGTGGTGCCCAGGGAGCTGTAGGCACTTACTACTCCCTTCTCTCAGTTCCTCGGGCTCTTGATGACTCTTTTCTTGGCCCAGGGGCAGTTTCCCAGCCCTGCATGCTGTCCCTGGCTCCCTCAGAGGCAGCTGGCCGCATGGAAGGCGTGAGCAGCTTTGCCCACTGCTGTGGCGTGGCCTGGCTCAGCCAAACTCTGCTCTCCAGGAAACGAGCAGGGAAGCACAGGGCTCTGTCCTCCAAACACTGAAGCTGTGAAGAGATTTTGCTCACAAAACTGTAGGCCTGTTTATATGGATAGATCGTTTACATGCAATCTTTTCAATCCTCATCTGTCGCAGGCCTTCTGTCCTTTCCCTGCCTTGCGGTGAAATCTCCTCTGGAAATTGGTAATTTTTCATGGTAAGCTTGGTGAGCAAAGAGAATTAGAGCATTTAAGGATATTGGCACTTCCAGGAAAGGAGATTGTGCTCCTGGTGTACAGTGAGGCTGGAATGGGAGCAGGGAAGGGAAACTTCAAGCTTGATCAGAGACTTGACATCGTCTCAGAGGAGAGGAGTGGCAGAGACAAAGCAGGAGGGATTTGGCACATGGAAAGAAAAGGCAGCCAAGGCAGGATTTGGGGTAAAAATTGGATGAAGATAAGCAGGGTGAGCAAAAAAAGGCCGTTCCGGATGAGTCGCTTTCCCTAATGTTGGTGAAAGTGCTGCTGCGCTTCCCCGCTGTATCTCATCCGCAATGGGAGGCTTAACATTCCTGCCTGGCACGTGGGGGCGCGGGCAGGGAGCGCGGGGGAGGACCCGGCCGGACACAAAGACGGCCGGTCTCTCACCGG
The DNA here is from genome assembly GCA_034509185.1 of Euphonia xanthogaster. Classification (NCBI taxonomy): domain Eukaryota; kingdom Metazoa; phylum Chordata; class Aves; order Passeriformes; family Fringillidae; genus Euphonia; species Euphonia xanthogaster. Next base: position 1,317,987 of record JAYDZK010000202.1, on the reverse strand, counting down.
AATGGCATCCAAGCCATCTCAGCTATCCGGAGCCCCAGATGCCGGGACGGGGGCTCAGCACACGACGAGAGGCAATTGCAGCTTATCCCGGGCCAGGCTTGCCGCGGGCAGGGAGAGGCGCAGGGGGCCATTTCAGCCCCGCTTTTATTCAGCGTGGGGGTTCCTTGAGCGAAATTTTAAATCTCTTCTGCAGGGCTAAAAATTGGAGCGAGTGGGAATAGTGGAGCATTCCAGGGGGAAGGAAGGAGCTGAGGCGATGGTTACTTGTGTTTTTGTGACTTGGAACGGGGTAAATGTATGTTTGCTAACTTGGTGGAATATCAGTAGAGGGGCAGGACAGGTTTGTCTTTATCCCTCTCACTGTGTGGAGCTTTCTCTTGGCTTTTCTTTTGTGTGTTCAGAGCATTTCCTGAGCTCTCATAAGGTGGTTACATGTGGAAAAAGCATATACCACAGTGGAACCCGTGAACTCCACACCTGGGGATTTAGTGTCCCCAAACACAGCTGCAGGATAATGAGTTCCGTACCGTGGGTGCTGAGCTAATCTCTCTCCTGTGTGCCGTGGGATTGGGCAGCTCCTCCAAAACACACGTGAGGGACACCCGCAGAGCCAAGCAGAGAAAAACAAGCATCCACATGACCTGATGGCCCTGCCTTGCCCTCTGG
>JAYDZK010000202.1:1307084-1317279 GCA_034509185.1 Euphonia xanthogaster | reverse complement strand
GGGCTGAGGTTTTGTGTGCTGGTGTTTACCTGCCCTTGCTCTCCTTTGGCAGGGACACCCATGCAGCACAGGGATGCACAGAGCTGTCTCCCAGCCCGCTCAGCCAGGACTGCGTGACCACTGACTTCCAGCCCGGCAAAGCCACGTGGGCAGCAGGAGTCAAGTTACGGCTGAAGACCAGGTGAGAGAATGTGGTTGTGTGTGTCCCTGAAGCCTCTGCAAAGACAGGGTGGAAAACAGTTACTGCTTTGGCTGCCAGAGTGCCTGAGGGGCACTCACAGGGAAGGAGTGCTGAAATTTCTCCTCAGAAGGTTTTGTTAGTGCTGGTAAAGGTCATCAGAAATGCTGAACCCAAATATCTCCACACGAGGGGTGTAGGTCTTCTCTGACTTCCCAGCTGCAGGTGCCTGGCATTCCAAAATCACCCGGCTTCTTCAGAGTCTGGGCAGTTTAGTGGGAGTTTGGCATTCATGACTTGTGACTGCCTGTCTGCATCTTGGAACGATGAAGTGCGTTCAGGAATCACTTTGCTGAGCTGCTCTGGATTGGCTGCTGTTGTGGCCGAGCCTGACTCCCCTCCTTTGGCCGTGCAGTTCAGGACCAAGTCCTACAGCATTTACTCAGGCAGGGCTTTGGCTGGCATCAGAAGAGCCTCCTACATCAGTCAGCTGTAATCTGGGTGACCTCACAGATTTTTGTGTCTTGGTCTTCTGAGGTATGTACTGTGAAGTGGAAGCAGTGGCTTTTATTTGCAACATTGCATTTGGGTCAGACCTTGGCTTATTTGAAGTCAGGAAGCTACACTGATTTCCTGGAGCTGGTGGAAACGTGGCTCAGTGCCTGTGAGTGAGCAGCGGAGAAGGGAATTCCACATTCTGATCTTATCAGCAAGGATGCACCTCTGGAGCAACCTCCCTGACCTTAGTGGAGGTGCTCCAGCTTCTGGCCACTGTAGGCAGTCATGGATGCTGACCCTGCCCAGCCTTGGATAGAGCACGTTTTTTTAGAGGCTGAAATATCTCCTCAAGCTGATTTTGTTGAGGAGAAGTTGATCTCTGAGTGAGGAGTGGGACTCTGTATTTCCCCAGGTATGTCACCCACAGGGAATTTGGGAAAGGAGCTCCCCTACATCCACCACCTCCCTATAACAATGAGTCATTCACCATATGCCCTCTGTAAATCCTTCTTGCCCAACAGTTTAGTAGCAGGTCTTGACAGAAGCTCCAGAGTTTAGTGTTTCACTTGGATAAATTTGCCTTTGGGTGCAGAGCCCAATGTTTAGCTTTACTTTTCCAGTGGCATTGGAAGCTGTGTCTGCACATCTCAGTTTGACTCGGGCTGGAGCTTTAGTTACAGACAGGAAGCTGCTCTAATGTAGAAGAATGTGCCAGTGGAAGGGTATTTTGGTCCAGGCAGCGGGTGCAGTTCCCTGGCACATTTGACTCACCCTGTTACCCCCCTAGCTGTGTGCAAGTACCTCCACACATCCTCCTGAAGGCCCTGCTGCTTCTGTCCCGGTTATGGCTCCTCCACGAGCACTTGGGTGTGGAGCTCACACTTGGATGTGGAGCTCACACTTGGATGTGGAGCTCACACTTGGATGTGGAGCCCACGAGCGTTGCCTGTGATCTGTAGCCCTGTAGCTCCGAGGAGAGCCCAGCTGCTGCCTGGAGCCTTGCCCTGCAGATCCCCTTGGTTACCTGCCGAGCCTCATTGTCCACGTTCCGTTTGGATAATCGGGCTCACGGGGCAGCGTTCCTGCTGCCAGCCACCCAGTTCCTCCTAAGCACTGAAAACACATTCCTTCCATTGTTTCCAAGTCTCTCCTGTTGCAAGTTGCTGTGTGTTGGATATCGGGTCGTGAAAGAATCTAAGCTATGCTTGATTTTCTGTCTTTTTAACTAATTTACTGACTGGAGAAGAATGAGAAAAAATTAATTGAATTGAGCCCGTGGGGTAGGTTCATCAGTCTGGATAAATCAGTGCAGCTCTGTAGAGCTGTGGGCAGGGAAGCCGCTGCAGGCTCTGCCTGCTAGGATTTTCCACCCTTGCTCTGGGAGAGATGATGTGAATCCCTGGAGAAGACAGGGAATAATAGGGTCCTCCTCAAACACTCTAAGTCAGTCAGCTGCTTCTTTTCCATGTCTGTTCTTTCCTCCTCTTTCTCCAGCAAAGGAAACAGTAAAATTACAGAAAGAAGAAAGTTGCAGAGAGTCTTTAAACCCAGTGCTCCCCTGCTCCTCAGTGTATGCATGGTCTAGGTACCAGGCTGAAGGCTCTCCTGGCTTCTCCATGTCCAAGCTGCTGTCCAGTGGGAGCAGCAGAGATGGACCATCTTGGTGGCAAGCACATCTCGGAATAGAGATGAAATAGTCCTCGTTTTGATATTTAAATCAAACCCAGTCTGTTGCTTGATAATGCTGTCTTTAAAATAGAAAGCTGTCAGAAGATCCCAGTAGGACCAAGTTCTTGAACCCAGCAATCAGGAGGAGTGAGGTTTGTGTACATCACCTCTGTTCCTGTTGAAGCCTGTGTCTGGTTAGTGTCAGGGAATGCCAGTGGGACCCTTTCTGTGTGCAGGGAAAAGTCCTCAATCTAAATATTGCCTGTCAACCCCGCGCCGGGGTGAAGGGAAGCTGGAGCCGCAGCATGCCGCCCAGCTGCCAGCCCCTCACTCTTTGTTTCCTTTGCTGGACACTGGATAAATGCCTCTTTCTTGGATAAGACAGCGTGGGGGTTCCCAGAGATATGGGATAACACAGAGGTGTGACTTGCAGGACCAATAATCATTAATTACCATGTTTGACTGTTCCTAAGTTCAGCGAAGGAGCGCCTGTTGCTCACAGCTGCCATCACCTCTGAGCCATCCCAGCACTCCCATCTGCAGCCTGTGGCTGAGGGCACTTCAGTCAGGAAAAGCCAGTAGAAAAAAATCTGTCTCTAGATCCACATACGTGGTTGTCATCTCTGCTTCCACACAGGGATTTTCTCCCCAGTGGTATGGTGGGGAGTTTTTTCCAAAGAATTTGTGATGGTAATGGCAGGAATTCTGAGCAGAAACTTCTGATTCCCTTCTTCCGGATCCAAAAGAGATTTCAGGGAGATTGGTACCTGTCTCCCAGTTCCCAGATGGCACTCAGGGCATGGTCTGATGCAGCCCAGACATCCCCAGTGATGCTTATCAAAGGGAAGGAACAAGTGGTGTCTGATGTGTCAGCTAGAAACACCACACAGGCACAGGAGCTGCAAAATGAGCATTTTGTGTAGAAGCAGGTTGTGTCCCGGTATGAGAATATTGAGAATATTGACACATTTCACCCAGGTGTTCTCAAGTGAAGGGTTTTTCATGTGTGTTTTACTTAGGGAAAGCTTTCATCTGAGCATTAAGGGGTGGGGAGTGTGGGCATGATTCTCCCTTTCCCCTATAGATGAGGAGACACCATTGGCCAAGATCCATGGTGTGAAATAACATTTCATAGACTTCAGGTCTTTCTAATGAGTCTTCCTTCCTTTTGGTCAAAATTGTGAAGGGACGGAGCTCACTCCACATCCTTCCTGCCCTAGAATTTACCAGAAGGGCTCTGTGAGGCTAAAAAGAGAGATTGAGTGAAAGACACACCAAGCTGCTGCCATTCTGGTCCGACTCCTTTCTAATTGGCCTCGTCTGTTCTGCTTATTTTTAGAGCCATGACTGAACCTTAATTAAAAGCGACGTTGCTTTGAGTAGATTGTGGCCTCGCTCTGTGCAAGTCCTAATAGGCTTCTGAGTGCTTTACTTTTTCCTTCATCTCCTGCCTAATAGATGGGCAGAGAGGCTGCAGCCACGTTTGGATGTCTGGAAAATATCTCCTTGTCATGCTCCTGCTCCTTTAGCTGTGTCACTCTTGGAGACAGGTCTGTCCTGGTGAGAATTCAGATGGTTGTTCTGCTTACACTCACCCTGGAAGGAGAGTACAGGTGAATTGCTGGGATCAGGATCTCTCCACGTACAAAGATCCTGCTGCTGCGTGCCCAGGATATGGCTCAGGGTATAGTGCCCCTGCCACGTGGGTTTTGTTGGGTTAGAATTATCACCAGCTTGAGATCTCAACTGCTGTGAGGGTGACGTGGTAAGGATGGGCAGCTGCCCTCTTGGCTTTCTCTCTTGTGACTCAGTGCCTGGGATCAGATCCAGGAGGCACCAGCTCTTGCATCCAAATCTTTCATTTCTCCTGCAGGAGGAGGGTCTGTGCTGCAGGGCCCCCATCCCTTCCCACCTCCCCATGGCTATCCCTTCCAGCTCCACAACCTCCCACACAGCCACCTGGCTGCAGGGCTGCTGGGGGAAGCACATCCGCAGGGATTGTGGTTGTGAGTGATGGCAGAGTCCCCCTCTCTCTTCTCTGCCCCATCCCATCTTCACTGGGCACAGGAACACCAGCTGCTGGTCAGATCCATCCCCTCAGGTCATGGAGGTGTGTCCTGGTGACCACTGCTCCTGCCTGGATCCGCAGGTGGATTCTGCTTTCCCCGAAAGGTTTTGCAGTCTTAATCTTCAGCATTCCTTGTGTCTGCTGAGGAAGGGTTTGGAGCTGGTGAGGACAGAGAAAAATGACTACAAGGTCAGTGGTACAAGAAGCATTGTTCACAGTTCTCTTTTCAGCCACCTGGATGATGTTTCTGATGGATGTGAGAATGGTGGAAACAACTGCCCAGGAGCTGTGTGGGAGCAGCTGTGCCCCGTTTATTGGGGCACTGATGACCCTGAGTGGCTGGTTAATCAGCCACGACATCCCTCTCTGGCTTTCACTTATTAGCTCTCTAAGGATGTGGAAAAAATGCAAATGGCAATTTGAAGAAGCTGGCTTGTTTGCTCTGGTTGAAGATGGGCTGCACTCCTGAAGGATGCTGGGCTTGAGGTACTTTGGAACTTGCAGAGCACTCAGGTTGTGTGTGTACTCCAGGACTGGCAAGAAACAGTACGTGAAGAACAGCAATCAGACTGACTGCACTTTCCTGGATGTCTTCCTTTGTGACCTTGAGAAGAAGATAACCTTTCAGTTGCACTCTGACGAAAGCCTCAGATGCTGATTCATCTGTAGAGTTAGTGCCAAAGTGTCTTTGTAAAGTTCCATTCCTGTTGTGCGTGCAATATGAAGATAATCTCCAGAGATTACAAGAAGAGCACACTCAGCTCCTGCTAATAAGCACGAGCTGCAGAGCAGTTCCTGCTCAAAGGCCTCGGAGATGTGGATGTGATCCCAGCAGCCCAGACTGCTCCCAGTGTGCCAGGCTGCCGCTGAGGAGCCTCTGCTGGGCTGGCTGTGTTTCCATCTGCAAACACTGGGGCCAGCATAGCACCCAGATGGCAGCAGCTGGATGAGATGGGAAGCTAGCTATCCCTTTCCCTGCAGTTTCCCAGTCTCCAGTGTGAGCTGGCAGTACCTGGTCTGTAGCCTGGGTTACAGGTGCATGCACAGGCCAGCGCTGCGTCGCGTCCTGCTGACTTCCCCGGCTATCTTCGCTCCCAGGCATTTGTCATGATGCCAACCTGACCTGGATGCCCGGCTTATCTGATCCCTGCAAGTGTCCATGAGGAACCAGGAGTCTCTTTTTCCAGCCTTGGCATTTACAACACAGGGATCCCTTAGTCTGGTATTTGAAGAGGAGAATTTTTCAGTAGTAAGGTTGTCCAGATACCTTCACCAGTACAGTACAGAATATGTAAAAGATTATGAGGTTGGTTTGTTACTGTTATTATTACAGTTCTGCAGCTTTAGATCCTACAGCCTCCTGTGCCCAAGTGTCACCTCTTGCTCCTGGTTTTGTTGCAGGCAACTTAGCTGCACTGGAGTAACACCAGTTCAAGATCTAATGATTTGTTTGTGTCCACTCAAGTCTGGCATTAGCTGCTACATTTGCAGGTTTTATCACTCAGCCAGTTTGTCTGGGATCAATCAGGATGTGCCTCATTTCCAAGACAGGGTAGCTGTGGAAACAGTGGAGGTTATCCCACACGGAGCTGCTCAGCTGGTACCATGTGTCTTGTGACTAAAATTCACAGCTGTGCCTGAGTTGGATTATTACAAGGATATCAAACCAAAGAGTTAAAATACCTGTGGCTCAGATGATTGGCTGTACAGCTCCCTCACCGTTTCTGCTGATCAAACCAAGGGATAGCATGCCTTGCACAGGATCATTCATTTTCCCCAGCAAAAAATTGGTGCTGCTGGCTTGTACTCCACTAAAGTACAGTCTTTAAATGTCTGCAGCAGAAAAGGTAAGAGTGTGGGTTATTCTTAATAAACAGTTTTGTCAACTTCCCATCTGGCAGTGTCCAGGTTCCTTGTTTTCTGGGCAAGGAGCTTAACAGAAGAGCTCTGTCTGAAACACACCTACACACATAAAGGTAAAATGGTGTTGGGTTCAGCTTGTCCTTTGCAGACCTCCAGCCCAGTTTCTCTTAAGACAATGCTGCCACAAGAGACAGTTAAAGAGAAAAGCACATCCCTTTTTCTTCCTTCTTTTAGCAGACAATGAGAAAAAAACCCAGCACTTCTGAAATCTGTATGGAAGAAATGCTGGAGAAATGGCTCTGCCTCTCACTCTCTGCCTGTGCTTTTCCGTGCTGTCAAACATCAGTGGGTGCTGATGTTAACTGGTACTAGGAAAGGACCTGAACCTGAAAAGCATTTTTAACTTTCTGCACTTTCCTGTACCACTCCTCTTCCCAGTCTTAGGCAGTTCTCTCAGTTTCTGGGTGCCAAGGACATTTTAGTCTATGTACTGATGTGTTCAGGACATGCTGCACTGTGGGTTTTTCAGTGAGACAAAGACTCAAGATGTGTCATATCCTCCTCTTGCATTCATTTAGTCAGAATTGTCCTGCAAACTGTCACGTTTCAGTAGCACACAGGTCCGGGGCTGCTCCTTGCTCTCCCAGGGAGAGAGTGAGAAACTGGAAATGAGTGCTAGAGCAGGGGAGAGATCCCTCATGGGAAGCAGCAGGAGGATTAAGGACAAGCCCAAAGGCTGGGGCAAAGGAGAGTCTGTGTGGCCTCTCCAGGGGACTCATCCCTAATCCTCTGCTTTGACTTTGCATTGCACCACTCTGTGCTTTAAATAAGGTGTCGGTGGGGTTTTTTCCCCTCAGGGCTGACAGACAGAGGCCTTGGCGCTGGTGACTGAAGGCACCAGAGGGCAGCTGTGCCGTGCCAGTGCCACTCCTGGGGACACACCCTGGGGACAGCTGTCTGCCCGGGGTGGATGAGAGGGACGCACACTGCCGGCGCTTGGGCTTGGTTGTCACGTCTCGTCCTGCATTTTTAGCAGCCCGAGGAGAGATCAAAAGTCCCTTTGCAGGCTTCCACCCCCTCATGGCATTCAGTGACCCACTTGTGCAAATCCCGAAGGGATTGTTGTGGGAATGTAGGGACATTGACACGTGGTTACTGTGGGGCTTGCTTGGAATGGACAGAAACACGGCAGTGAAGCACAAATGAGCACGAGCAGTTGTAAATGGTGGTGTTAAGCTCTTATCCATCTTCCTGGGGAGAGCTGGCCTCGATGTGCAAACCCCTTCTGCTTTCACCTAGGCGGAGTGAAACTCCAGGCCGACCTCACTCCTGGCATTCAAGCAAACTCGTGGAGAACCAGCCCGATCCCAGCATGATGCAAATATCTCAGGGTACGCTTGGCACCCCTTGGCATCAGTCCTACCACTCCAGGTAAGTACTGCACAGCTGGGGAGGGAAGGGAGGGGGCAAAGGTGTCGAGGGAAAATGGTACCAGTCGCCTCCATACAGCTGGGCAGGTTTGCACGCAGCCAGGGTTCAGATTAGTGTTAGAAGGCTTCAGTTCCTGTTTGCTTTTCCAGATAAAGTGGCTTCGTTTTCCTCCTCTAAGTGCTCTGTGGGGTGATGAGCAGCTAGCAAGTCCCCCTTCCTACCAAGATGGGAGCCCACTGCCAGGATGCTGGTAGAGCTTTCTGAGAATGCCCCCATGTAGAAACACAGCGTGGTTGTTTCCCCAGCAAAGGAAGAGAAATCCTAAGTCTAAATTGGCCTATGGAACAAAAAGGGAGAAAAGGGTGTGGGTGGCAGAGGCTGTCAGTGTAACAGAGCAGGCAACAGTGCATCAGCAGCAGTGCTCCCAGGGTGAGGAGTTCAGGGAGGGATTTCCTGGTTTGGCAGTGGCTTTCTGCAGGAGTCAGCTCTATCACAGCTGAACGTGCAGGGCAGCTTGAAGAAGGACAAGTTTAAATTGTGCCCTTGAAAGATTTTCCCCAGAGAGGCAGAAGGCTTTGAAACTCTCCATTATAGCCTGTGGGATTGAAACATCACTTTCTTCTGCTGGCTAGACTGATCCTTGGCAGAGGAGAGGAAAGAGAAAAAAGAGCATTAAAGAAAGTGAGGAGATGGTTGCAGAAAATAAAGTGTGTTGGTCTGTGGCCTCAGCACAGCTCATGCTGGAGCATACTCCTTTCCCACCAAGGGGTTTTGCTTCCCAGGCAGTTCCTGGCAGAGCCTTTGGCAGCATGGCTCTGTCTCCCGGGTGCTTGAGAAGGAGCACGGGGAACATCTAGTGGCCAGCTGGCTCAGGCTCTGCTGGGCATTGCCAGGGAGATGCTTATTTGAATCCAAAATAGAGTGGTGCATTTAAATGAGCAAACCAGCTTCGTCCTGAGGCTTGCCATATCTCTTCCTGCCTGTGTTCCTCTGCATCTCTCTGCAGAGCTGCTGTGAGCAGGCTTCCTTCTGCCTTTGCTCATCCTTAGCAGCCTTCTCCCCTGGGTCTGTCACTTGTTTGGGATGTCATCTGGAGCCAGCTTCCAGCTCTGTGCCTTGCCCTGCCACAGCCCATCCCTTCCAGCTGTCTCCTTGTGGCTCTGCCAGGACAGCACATGTCATTTCACAGGGAACTAGAGAAAGTGATACCTGAGGAAGGGAAGCTGGGAAGAGAAGGCAGAAAAGTGAAATCCTCAGGCAGCCCTCTCTAGTCCTCAGTGCATTTGCTTGAATCTGGAAGGAGAGATTAGCCAGGGCAAACTCTGCAGAAGTTTGTGACATCCCCTTGTGACTGGCACAAAGAGCTCCTTTCCCATGGATAGAAAGATCTCTGAATATCCTTCTTTTTTGGTCACTTTTCTGGTGGCCATGAGTCCCCTTTGGGCACCTCAGAGAAAGTGGCAAGGTGTACCTGCACCTGCTAAGCTACAAGAAGAGGTGGCAGGGCAGACTTCCTGGGAATTCTCAGACTGTTTCTATGGTTGCACCCCACTTTCCTCCAGGCACAGGCACGTACATCTCTCCTCTTCTTGTCAGCTTAGTTTTCTCGCAGCAAACAAACTATCCTTGAGACAGCTGAATTTCCAGGAATTCTGCCAGGGCATAGCCTTCATCTCCATAAAAAGAAATGAAATGGGAAAAAAAGAAAGAGATTAGATTCCCCCCAGAACACCCCTCGTGCTCCTCTCCTCCTCCTCCTCAGCGGCGTCGGTGCTCATTCAGCTTTCCAAGGGCTTTGGATGGGTTTGCTGGGTGGGGTTGATCCTCCCTGGCTCCAGAGATGCACCATCTCTCTGTCTGTACTTCCCTCCCACCCTTCTGTGGTAAATAAGAGCCATGTGTTGCAATGTCAAGCAGTTCCTCTTTGTGAACTTGGATGACTCCAGACAGGGGATGGAGCAAGGCCCAAATATGGGTTTTCATCTCAAAACTAAACATCTTGCTTCTGAGCTCACTTATAAGTCGTCGTGCCTCTCCTCTGCTGGTTTTCACTCTTCCCTCGCTGTCCCCCAGCTCCTCCACCAGCGACCTCTCGGCGTACGAGCATGGCTATCTGAGGAGGAGCCCCGATCAGTACAGCTCCCGGGGCAGCATGGAGAGCTTGGACCACTCCTCCCCTGCCTACCACCCTTGCCACCTGTCCCCGGCCAAATCCACCAACAGCATCGACCAGCTCTCCCACCTGCACAGCAAGAGAGACTCTGCCTACAGCTCCTTCTCCACCAACTCCAGCATCCCCGAGTACCCCGCGGCCCCGGCGGGCAAGGAGCACTCGGGCTCCCCGGAGAGCGCGCAGTCCCGCGGGGGGCTGCCGGAGGGCATGCGGCAGGCCGACATCCGCTACGTCCGGGCGGTCTACGACGCCCAGCAGCGCATCTCCCAGGAGTACGAGGTGAAGCCCTCGGCCCTGCTCCCCGGCGGCGACAGCC
>JAYDZK010000202.1:1291528-1307042 GCA_034509185.1 Euphonia xanthogaster | reverse complement strand
CCTCCTCCTGGGCGCAGCCGGCGCAGGGCCCCTCGGACGGCAAGAGCCAGCCGCCCAAGGGGCCGCCCCTGCCTCCCGCCCGCAGCGACAGCTACGCGGCCACCAGGCACCACGAGAGGCCCGGCTCGGGCGCCGGCCTTGAGCCCAGCAAGCCCGGCCGGAGCCAGCCCAAAGGGGCCTGGGCACCGCTCGTCAGCTCCCTGTCGCAGGGGCCGCTGCCGAAAGCGCCCTTCGGAGAAGGGCACCTGCACACCGTGGTGGAGAAGAGCCCGGAGAGCAGCCCCACCGTGAAGGCCAAGCAGAGCTTTTCCCAGGCAGCCCAGCCAGGGCAGCCCCTGCTGCCCACCGGTGTCTACGCCGTTCCCTCCCCGGAGCCGCACTACGCCCAGGTGCCCCGGCCTTCCACGGGCAGCACCGGGACGCTTTACCCAGCTCTGGCCAAAGAAAGTGGCTACTCCCCAGCCCTCCCGGTCTCCTATGACAAGGCCGTGGCCGGCGGCACCCTGGCCTTGGATGAGAATGGAAACCAAAGCACTACCAACAGGTCGGCCATCTTCTACCAGCCCCCTGCCACTGAGAGAAAGCACGAAGCCAAACTCATCCAGCAGAAGCTTCCCAGCGCAGCAGGCCCGGAGCTCGGCCTGGCTGTGTCTCGAAAGGAGGAGCTGCTCCCCCTTTACAAGGCAGCACACAGCCACCGAGAGACCACGGGTACCACACAGACCTCCAAGCCCGTTTTCCAGGGTCCACAACCCCAGCTGAGGGATGCTGGCGAGAGGAAAAACCATTACCAGCCCAAAGAGGACTGGACACCTGGATCCCAGGAGGAGAAAAATGGCAACGCACAGGTAAACGAAAGAGACACTGGTGCTGCCCACCCATGGGGTCACAGCAAAGCCAAGCAGTATGGCTTCTCTTCCTTGCAGAACATCCCAGAGAGCTCCAGGAGACAAAGCAGCTCTGACCTAAGGGAGACACAACCAGGCGAGGGTTATTCCAACACCAGACTGTCCTTCCAGAACAGCAGCAGCAGAGAGGAGAAGGATCACAGGGAGCAGGGGCACAGACAGTGGGGCGATGTGGACCCCCAGGCCTTCATGAGGCAGGAGGAGGAGGGCGCGAGCGTGGCTCTGTTCCACGCTGCTGAGCCAAAGTGCAAAGAGCCCGCTTCTCCTCAGCTCCCAAAGCCCTTGGACTTTGGGAGGAGCCAGCTCAGCTCTAGCAGCACCCAAAGCTTTCCCCACAGCAAACCAGAGGCTGGCAAGCCCCGCTGCTCGGTGCTGGAGAAGGTCAACAAGTTTGAGCAGCGGGAGCAGAGTGCTCCCCGGCCCCAGAGCGCTGGCGTTCCCAGCTTCGGCCAGCACTATGGGCCGAGCAGGACGAGCCAGCCCGCTGGCACAAGGTGCTCCGTGCACAGCCCAGAGGACATGAGGAGCAAGCTGCCCAGTGAGCCAGGCAGGGGCTCCAGCCTGTCCATCAGGAACGGGAAGCTGGAAGAGGCTGACTGGCGCCCCGTCGAGCTGCAGATGGTGGCTTCGGTGAAGCAGGCAAGACCCAGCGAGTACTACAGCCTGTGTCCTGAAAACGAGGTGCAAATGAGGGCAGCTCAGCTTCCTCGGAGCAGGAGCACGTTCCAGCTGGGAGGCGAGCCTGAGAAGGAGATCCTCTGGAAGGATAACATCCAGGATGCGCCCGGGTCGCAGCTGGACACGTCGTTTAACAGGGCCTACAGGAACAGCATCAAAGATGCCCAGTCCAGGGTGCTGAGGGCCACCTCCTTCCGGCGGATCAGCCCCCCGTTCGGGAACACGCCCAAGAGGGTGCCCCAGAGGCCTGCCTCGGCCCACGTGGGCATGAGGAGCACGGCGGCATCCCCGCACACCCCCAAGGAGAGGCACAGCATCACGCCCACGGAAGGAGGCTTCTCCAGCCTGGACTACGCCAGGACGCAGCACGTGCTGCGCATCGGGGGCCGGAAGCGGCTGACGGCGGAGCAGAAGAAGCGCTCCTACTCTGAGCCTGAGAAGATGAACGAGGTGGGCATGTCGGACGGGGAGCCGTCGCCGTTCTCCTTCCAGAAGAAAAGCATCCATTTCATCTTCCCGGAGAACACGGTGGCCGACCGGCGCAAGATCTTCGAGAGGGACGGCAAAGCTTCCTCCGCAGCCGCCCTGTCCAAGCCGGAGCTCAAGCAGCTCCAGCAGAACGCCCTGGCCGACTACATCGAGCGCAAAACGGGGCGACGGCCGTCCTCGCAGGACATCGGGCTGCTCCGGGAGCGCTCCCACAGCTCCTACCTGCAGCTGGGCGGCCCCGACAGCCAGAGCCTTTCCTCCGCCTCCAGCATGAATTCCCTGCAGGACCAGAGCCTTTACCGCCGCAGGGAGTCCGTGGAGCGGCTATCCAGGACGGGACGAATGTCTTCCACCCTTCCCCCTGGGCTGATGGACTGCTTGGACACGAGCGGAGACGAGAAGGTGCCAGGGCGCCAGGACAGCCTGGTCACCGGCCGGCCCAAACCAGAGAGGTGCCGGGATCACAGACCCAGGTGGGATCTCACCAAAGGCATGCAGACAGACCTGCTGGGCACGCAGGGCCAGCCCCGCTACAGGAAGCAGGAGCAGGTCTTTGAAACCCCCTCCACCGCCAGGAAATCCGGGAAATCGGTGTCTGTGGAAGACTTGCTCGATAGGTACGACAATCAGCCGGTCCCTGTGCACGTGCGCTCCAGGTCGTCTCCCACGGCGGATAAGAAACACCAGGTACGTGGGAAGGGGTTCACGTGCACCCGCAAGTGGGGATCTCAGGACCAGGGAATGGGGGGGAATGTCAGAGAACAGGCTGATGTCCAGTCATGGCCTGGACTCCATTGATTAGAGACACATCCGGCACGTGCTGAAGCAGTTTAGTGCACCTTAATTAAAACATCACTGGTGGGGTTCAGCTCTCTCCCTGCTGGGCAGTACCAGGGGTGTCAGGGGTGCTGGGATTCCAGTGCATATGCTGGTATGTTCTTGCTGCTCTGGTCGTCACATCTGAGGTGTCCTGTCCTTAGCTGCCAGCAGCACCAGAGAAGCACTGAGCACTTTTCTAGTGGAGTGTCCCACTAAGATGGTGATTTGCCTCAGCCCATTTTCCTGGTGCAAAGTAGAGAGGATTGGAGGCTGCTTGGAATTGCCTTGGCTCCCGCTGTGCCTGACAGTGCTGGGAAGTGCTGGGCAGAGGCACTGCCAAATAACCATTATGTTTAGCCTCCAGCCCTGGAGGGAAACATGACAGAGAAGACTCAACAGGGACCCTGGCCCTTCCATGTCCCCTGCTTGGTGGTTGGGAACATCGCACTGATGTCACAGATGGGGAATTTGACTGACTCTGATGATGGTAAACAGTAGAACCGGGCTAAATTCTTAAAGAACAACTGCCCAGGCCAGCTCTTCAGCTGGCTGAAATCTGTTCAGACCTATTTAGGAAACTGCAACTGGTCGAGCCACATGGATTTGCAGCAGTGCTGGGTTTGCTGCCCCATCCCTATTTCCATGCCAGGCTCTGTTCATCATGGGGAGAGGCAGCAAACAACCAAAATGTGTGGACAGGCTCCTAGCCCCAAACAGGCTGAGTGTTTGGAGAGGCTCACATACTTACAGGGCAGCTGAGATCCAGAACATCTCCTGCTACTCCTGCCCTCACTCCTGGCCCAGAGCAGATTATCCAGGAGCAACAAAATGGTCCTGAGTCAAGTGACAAGAGAGGAGGCTCTGGGCAGCATCTCCTAAATGGAGCAAACCGAGGTGGGGGGAAGAAGCTGCCCTCCCAAACTCATTGTGTGCTTCATTCTACACATCCTCCCTCAGCAGCCCTCAGCTCCCATGCCACATCTTTAAATAGAGGGAATTAAAAAAGCAGCTTGTGAATATCAAGTGACCGGAATGCACTTCCAGAACCACCCCTGTCTCATCCCACCATCAGAATTTTTCCACCCCAGCCAGGCACCAGGCCCATCTGTGCCATTTTGTCAGACTTGACGATCTGAGCAGCAACAAAACCAGACATCCAGAGAGAGAAAAATCACCAAAGTGTACTTTGCAGTGGCAGGTTGGATGACAAGCAGCCCCAATTCATTTTGCCTTGCCCAGCTCTTATCAGGCAGGAGGTACAGGGCAGTTCTTGAGAACTTCATTTTCCCCTCCTGGTTCATTTCTAATTGTTCATACACTCAGCAGCCAAACCAGAGTTTCTGCCTGTTGGAAGCCAAGTTGAGGAAGAGGGTGAAGAACGCTGCAGACCTGCTCACAGGGTCTTAATTCAGGCACTGAAGAGGGGAGAGCCCTTAGGGCTGTTTCCCAGAGGGATTTAGCTGTAACCACCTGTGGAATGAGGATTAGTCCCATAGGCAGCAAGGCGCTTGTGAAAATCCTGTTCTTAAATCCGTGACTTCCACTATATATATTCCAGTATATGCACCAGTCCACAGGGTCTGTTTGAAAGGGAAGTATTTGTTGAGGTGCTTACTTCATTAGGTTTGTTTCAATCCATCTCCAATGCAAACCCACAGCTATAAACATGGGGTACAAAGCCAAACCAACAGAGTGAGGGGTTTTTTAATTATTTATTAGATTTCTTCTGGCCTTTTCAGATATTTTTGTGGGAAATGTTTATTTCCAGTTTAGGAGCAGACCTCGCTGCCTCACTCACTGTACGTTTTTCAGGGCCTTGTGTACAGTGCTTCATGTTCCTTTCAGGCTGCATACAAATCACGTTGCACTGTCACTGCAGGGATTCGTTTGGAGCTAGGCAGGAGTGGATAGCCATGGGGAATGTCTTGCTCTCAGGCTTCGGAAGGCATTCTCATCCATGTCTTGGTATTTTGTTTTGCTTGCTGCTGGCTGCTGATGCTGTGTTGGTACCCCAGGAGCTGCTGAGAAGGGAGAGCAGTGAGTTCGGCCCCATGGTGAGGGATCCCTGCTACGTGCTCAGCGCAGGAGCCAGGTGGGTGTGTGTCCGTGTCCCCTGTGTCCCTGCAGGGCCAGCTCTGGCCGTCCCCCTGCCAGCAGCAGTTGTCATGGGCTCTGTAGAGCTCAGGCCTGCACAAACACTGTTCCAGGTGTGCTGTGCCCAGCAGACTTTGGAGGAGTTGCTACAAGCTTTTTCTTTCACCACAGACATTCATTTACTATCAAGTCCTTTTCATGTCATCATGAGCATGTTTGTGCAGCAAATTCCCACTTTTGTAACTTCAGAATGTGTTTGGTCTGCTGTTGAAACTCACGTTGGATGATACCACTAAATGAAGGATCCTAAAGGAAAAACAACCTCCATGTGCCACTCTGGCTGCTTTTATCCACCCGGGATGCTGCCTCCCCAAAAGTGAGGGACTAAACCCAGGATATTTCCTTCATCATGCTCAACTGGGAGCTGGCCTTTGGGCTGCTTCCCTTCATCCAGGCAGAATGTTTTGCTCAGCAACAGGGGAGACAGAAATGTTTTTAAAAATAGAAAAGCGTAAGCGCAAAACTCAGTGTCTTAGGACTTATGTAAGTCTCCACTTAGTCCCTGATTGTTTTGAATTAATGAGAACTGAAGTTGGTCGTGCTGTGTTTACATTTAAATAATAAATAGATGTTTGCCCTAAGCCCCGAGTGCCCAAACATCTAACTCCCATTACAGCAAAAGCCATCAAGAGGGACTAAAAGCGTTGTTTACAAAGGAGCTCTGTTCCTCACAAACTTGCAGCAAATGCCAGCCTTCTCTGTGGTCACAGTGGGAGTTAACACTGCTGTGTCCAAAGGTTTCTGCATGCAGCTCTGGGGCAGGGAGTGACAGCTGGAAGCAGGGGAAGGCTCCTGCTCTGGCTGATCTTACTTCTGGCCATTTTTGCCCCTAGGAACACATAAATGTTGTTTTAAAGGGACTCAGTCTGCCTTCAGGCACATCCTTGTAGCGTTATTTAAAACACACTTGTTTACTTTGATTTGCAATAACTTTTTCCATGTTTTTTCCTAAGAGAACAATGCAGCTGTTTCAGTTCCTCCTGCCTCCCCTTCTTTCCTAGAGATGGCATTTCATCCTGCTGCTCAATCACTGCTTGTCCTTTCCTTTTATTTTCTTTTTTTCTCCAGCCTATTTTCCAAGTAATGGGATTGAACACCCAGACTGAAAACAAGTTTACTGGGGCACGAAATGCAGGTTTCTCATTTTCATGCTTCACTGCATGAAGATTATTTGCTATTAACAGTTTTATGATGTTTGTGCAGCGTGGGCATCCCGTGTGCTCTGCAAGCACATTTCTCCTGGGAGATGGGAGGGTGCTTTCCCTTCTCACTTAGAACTGGACTTCCCAAATGATAAGAGGATAGGAGAAGCATTTTCCATGCATGGGCCCTTCAGGGAGGTGAGGCAGGCAGCAGGAATTACATTTCTAGGTTTCCATGGGACACAGCTGCCCCATGTGCTGCAGAGGAGGTGGGACCATCCCTACTACCTCTCCTGCTGGAGGAGGAAAACAGTCAGATGGTTAAGTGAGGAAAACCTTGGTCAGCAATCACTTGGTCCAGCCACACGTGCTGTTCCTGTGCTCCCCAGGTGTCACACAGCATTGGGAACTGCTCCACCAGTTTTAGAATGCACAGTTGCTTCCACAGTGGGAGAGATCTCTGAATTAGAGAATCACCATCTGCTGTTCCCCACAAACACTGAGCATCTGAACAGAATACACACTGCTACTGTCCAGGAACCACAGACAATGCCGAGAGCAGCCTGTCTGGGAAGTTTCCCCACCCCCAGGCACAGGCTGCCAAATTCTCTTCTCAGTCACACCAGAATAAAGCCAGAAGGACCCATGCCTTTGACAGAGTTATTCTTAATTAGTACCAGTACATCTGAGAGCAAATTTGGGGCCCAAGTCTCTGGCATCACAGATTGGCAGGATTATTTGACAGTGCATCTCAAGAACAGAAACTGCACTGGCAGTAGAGCTTTGTTGTGTTTTACTGGTTTATGATATGGCCTCGTGGTTCCAGGCCACCTTCTCTTGCATCTGCCACTGCCATTATTACTGCTCAGTTTGTTTTCCAGCCAAACAGCCAGACAGGCACATAGGTTTGGCCCTAGATTCCAAGCAGAGTCCTCACTCCAAAGGCCAGATGCTGTTTCTCGGGCTCACATGTGAGCACCCGAAAAGACCTGGAAGCAATAATGCAATCTGCTGGCTTTGCAGCCTTAACATCCACTGGCAGTTGGAATGTGTTTGTCACACCCGCCTGTCTGAGGGAGCTCTTCCTTATAACAGGATTCCAAGGCTGCAAGAGCTTTTTTCAATTTTCTCCATAGTCAAAATAGTGCATTTTTTGGCCTTGCTTCGTTCTTGGAGACAGTTGAATCATTTTCATGGCGCCTTTCCAAAAGGAGCAGATAACCTTATGGGAATATTTGGCTCATAGAGCTGAAATTCTTAAAATTTTAAGCAACTGAGAATGGAGTTTGATGGTAGATAATGTCAAATAGTCTGTCTTACACCAATTACTACTCACCCCATATGTAACAAACAAAACTGAAAGCAGAGCAGGAAAGGAAGCCAGCCATTAGGTTTTCCTAGTAGTTTTTCCAGTGAGTTACTGCTGTGGTGCATGCTACGTGTGTGACGTAGCACACACTGATAATGATGGGAGATGGTGAGAGGGAGTGGATCTGGCTCAGGATTCCACTTCCAGTTTGAAAGCTCAGCTGTACCTCACCTAGACCAGCAGGCAGTGATGCTGGCCTCTGGTAGTGTTGATAACTTGCCCATTAAGGAGGTGCACGGTAAATTTTCCTGCTCGTTGTTATTAATCTTACCATGGTCTGTCTCTTGGTATTCAGGTCTTTCAGCAAGAAAGAAAGAAGCCACTCAGAGAAAATGGCGTTCCCCAGTTACTATCCCCATCCCCTGCGCAGCACAGAGCTTGCTGCCGCGCCTGCCACGCTGGTCGAGAATCACAAGCTCTCAGAACTTTCCAGGCCAGATAGCAGGACTTCTGCATTTTTCCCAACAGAGGCAAGGAGTCACTATCCTGAGCAAAAGCAAGGCTTTAAACCCTTGTTCCTTAACCTAACTCCTTCTGGGCCTGGCCACTCTTCCCCTAATACACCCGCCCAGGCTCCCTCAGACTTGCAGAGCACAGGTGAGAGCCAGGCTCCGAGACAGCAGCACGCCAAACGAGAGGCTGTTCCCCCTGAGGGCAGCGGGAGCGCTCAGGCACAGCCTCTGGATGCTGTCCAGGACAGATCCCCCGAGACTGCCACGGAAGAGATGATGTGGAGGAGGAAAGCGGGGCTGCCGCACAGGTGCCTCCCGCCCAAAGCGGCGTGGGCTCATTCGGCCAAAGACAATGGCTACGCCAGGGCCATGGCGTCTCCTCCGGCCGCCGGGCCGAAGCCCTCGCAGAGGTGGCAGTCCCTGCCCACGCAGAGCAGCACTTCCTCCGAGCCAGAGACTCCTTCTCCCCAGGCCGTGACCCAGCTCCGCATCTCGGAGTCGGGGCTGCAGCTCACGCCCCCGCCGTCGCTGCAGGACGAGGAGGACGACGAGGTGTTTGTCGCGCCCTTCTCCCCGCCGCCGCCGTCCCGTCCTCTTCCCGAGCTCAGCTCCTGCACTTCTGCCAACGGCACGGAGGAATTCCCACCTCCTCCCCCTCCTGCTGAGGGGAGCGGGGCAGCTGGAGACAAATCCCCCCGGCTCCCAGAGGAGGCCGGTGCGAGGTAAGGGCGGGCTGGAGCGCGGCGCCTCGGGCTGTGCAGGGCCATATACAGTAAGATATGCGGGGCTGGGACAGATGGGCTCATCCCTCGGGCCGTGGGACCCCCAGCTGCCAGCTGGGCTGGGAGCTTGCACGTTTTCAGGGGACAGGGAGCGACAGACTCACTGCTGGTCCACCAGCAGGTGCACTGACAGGTGCTCCCCAAAACCCCCAGGACACGGGGCTGCAGGGGAGCACTCCTGGGCTGGTTCTCCCTGCAGGTTTCAGTGCGGTTGCTTCTGACTCTCTCTGGCACAAAGCTGGAACGGCTGCTGGCTCCTTCCAGTTACTGGGTTTTGAGAGGCAGCTGTGAAAATCCATGATGGGTTTCTCCAAGCAGTTAGTATTTCCCAGAATATATTTTGAACCTGGCACAAAATAATGCTGTTAGGAAGCGGTGACCGTCTGCCAAGAAATGACAATGCAAACATGTCTCAGTCAGGCTGTATAGGGAAATTCTCCTGAAGGATAGGACTTGGGGCGAGGTGCCCAGGAGGTTTAACTTGGCACAGCTTCCCTCACTGCCAGGGAGCTGCTCTGATATCCATCTGGAAAGAATCTGCCCAGGGCTGTAGTAGGTACTGGCCTTCCAACATAGCAAGGACAAATGGGGTAGAGGCTGCTCAGGATGGCACTCCCGGGTGGAGAGGCACAATGTCCCCAGTCTGCCAGTGGAAAACCAAGTGACTTGGCATTCACTGGGTCTTTCTGTGTTGGAAGGACAATCTAGCAGTGCCCAGGTTGAAGGGGCAAAACAATTCTGATGCCAGTGGCTTCACACTGTGGACCTTCCCTACTGGAAGCGAGACACAAAAACAAGTGAGAGAGAAGGAAAACTTGATTCTTGTAGGCCTGTACCATGTATTCACAATGGTCCTGGGTGGCAGATTTCTCTTCATCTCACTGAATGTTTCTGTCCATTGCAGCTTCAAAAGCTTTCCCAAAGCCCTGGCCGAGAGGGAGATAACAGGGTTGGGCACCAGCACCAGTGAAAATAACTGGCCAACCCCATTAAAGAGGACTTGCTCTCCATCTGCTGTGGATCAGCAGCACCAGTCCCCTGCTTCTCCTCAAGGGCCTCAGAGCTCTGACAGACAGCCCATAACTCAGCCTGAAGGTAACCCCAGAGAGCCAGCACTGGAAAATGCCAGCCTGGACTCCGGGATAACCAGCACAGCACCCCCAGTGAAGGCAAAGAACAAGACCCCAGAGGATATTAAGTCAGAGGCTCTAGCAAAAGAAATTGTCCATAAAGACAAGTCTCTGGCTGATATCCTGGACCCAGATTCCAAAATGAAGACAACCATGGACTTGATGGAAGGGATTTTCCCCGGTGGAAGCAGCGTGCTGAAGGAGAACAACATGAAGAGGAAGATGTGGCAGACACAAGCCAGCAGGACGGCGGTGGCGGGTGACACGTAAGCACTGCTGGGCAGAACTCCCTGCTGCCTTGCTCCTAAGGACAGTCTGGGCCAATTTTTGCTGCATGTCTGTAGGTGAGAGTGAGTTTTGCAGTTCAGAGGTGTGAGGCCTGGCAGGGCATTCCCAAGCAGCCTTTCCCATGAGCTGGGCTCTGTGCTTGGCCTCTGAGCTCACCTCTCTAGCTGTGTAGAGATTGATGGTGAGCTTGGGAACAGAGCAGGAAATCAAACATCCCTGGAGATATAACTGGATTTTGCTATCTGAAGCTCAGTAATCTGAAGCAGTTCAGTCCAAAGCACAGGAAAAGAGATAGTAAAGTAAAATCAGGCAGGCACAGAGATAATAAGAGGCCAAATTCTGGAATGAGGGTCGAGGAAACCTACTTATTACAAGATCAGCCCAAGTCCCCCAGTGTGGGTTTTTTAAGACAGAGATTTCCAGATGGCAAACGGGAAAACTGTCCAGAAGTCAGGGGTACTGCCTGAAGCCAGGTAAGGGCAGTCTGGCCACCTCTAGCTGAGCTGTGCTGGCTGACCTTCAGGAAGGTAAATCCTGTGCAGTGCTGTGTCCCCTCACCTTTAAAGCTGTGGCTGTGCTGGTGGGACAGCAGCTGGCACGAACCCCCTGACGGCAGGAATCTGCCTTGTCCTGGTGGGTAATCACCTTGGAAGGTACCAGAGGGGGAGTCCTCGAAAACCATGGATCTCAACACTGTGAAAAGTCAGGCTCAGACTGAACTCTTGCTTTTTCTTCACTCTGGTGTAGGAGAGAGGACAAGGAAGCTCCTGTTACCCTGGTCACCTGTCCTGCTTACTACAGCGTTTCAGCACCCAAAGCAGAACTGCTGAATAAAATCAAGGACTTGCCAGAAGAAGTAGGTGAGGAAGAAGAGCTGCTGGACATCAATGAGAAAAAGGTAAATTCAGCACTCAGCACTGTTTGCTCACATTCCTGAAATAATAATAAGCCATGAAGTGCATTTTTATTTGATGTCAGCTTTTGGCAGCACCCAAAATTGCGTGGGAGCGATTAGGGCCACCCGTGAAGCTTCGTTAGAGTGACCCAAATTGTATAAGAGAGTCAATATGAATGACTCACTGCAGATTGAGTACCAGTCTTGCACCACCCTGAGGCAGGCCTGAGCATACCAAATGCTGAGTGTACTGACTGTCAGGAGCTGTCCCTGTTCAGCAGCAAGGAAGGAAAAGGGAGAGGTTGTGTGAGGCCAGCATGAGTTGGAAACAGAAACAGAGTCCAGCAAGTGACTGCACTGAGTGAAGGAGATTTTCCCCCAGGACTTTCCTCTTCAGTGAAGTGAGTTTACCCATTTCACCTGCTGTCTGCACTCTCTGCATCCGGAGAAACACGGGTTCCTCTTTTTCCCTCACACTTTCTTGTTTCCCTGCCCCACTGAAAGCCAGGTGCGCCTCAGCGGCTCAGTCAGCACATCCTCCATGGGATGGCTTGGAAGGGCAGAGAGCAGGCAGGAGGGGAGGACACATTTTGCTCTCTTACTGGTGCTAGAACACCGGGGATTCTGATGTTTACTCTGCAATAAAACAGCACTGAGGTTGGAATTTAAAGAACTGCCTGGAGCAATGTTGAATCGTATTGTTAAAGGGAACAAAACACAGAATGTATATGGATTTGCAAACTAAGCAAGACTACAGACTAAGACTGAAATATGAAACCTAATTCAAAGAAAAATAATTGGTTTCATCAGCACAGTTCATTGCTGCTGCTACACTGTAGCCATCTATATAATCTAAGCTAAATAGTGTTATATTCCTAAATAGTGACAAAAGGAGTCTTTGTGCAGGCTATAAATATGACAGACCTGGAATCAAATAGTATAATACAAGATGCAGAAACCTGGTGCCAGTACTTCCACTGAGCAATATAAAGATCAAAACAGCAATAAAAATCTAAGATTAATCCTTCAAGGTGTATACATCCAAAATAGTCCATTTCATTAGGAACTTTATAAAGGAGTGAATGTCACATAGATATCGTTAATAATACAGACTGAAATTACCTTTGTATTATTGTGATTAGTTGCTTATTATTTTATACTCAGTATTAATGTGGTACACTGTTACTTTATTATTATTTTTGCTTTTGTAAATTATATTCTAATTTATTGTCATGTTTCTTAACACTTGTTCTACATGCATTCTCCTGCTTGTAATAAAAACAAAAATATTGTAACACTTGATGCAGTGAAATTCCACACCAGGCACAGATTTGTTTTTAACATAGATAATTTAGTAAAATAAAAGTGCAGCTTTTAAGATTGATACCCATGTTACAGTTGTCTCTTCCCTGACTTACAGTTACTAGAATTCTGTATGCTTAATGTTTGCTTCATCCAATGCATCAAATATATATATATGGTGTCTTCTTTGAAGTAACATTGGTGTTATGCTAGAATCCTGTCCTGGGCAGCAGAAATATTTGTCATATATAAGCAAATAAGGAAATAACAAAAAGGAAAAATCAAGAATATGGTCATATACATTATTAAGTAATATTTTAGCCTAAGCAGTGATGTAGATCAAGAGTGAAATTAATGGCAGCAAAAATATTCTGTACTTCTTGGAATTATTTCATTTACAGTCAGTCAATAATAACAATAAAATGTCCTTCTTGCATTGAGCTTTTAAGGTTTTATCTGAAGTTTATCTGAAACCATGGTGTTTTTAGATATAAAGAAGAAAGTAATTTCAGTCGACTTGGTGCTTGGGTAACTGTTGCCAAGAGATGCTTCCTTTACTACCTGGCACAGTGTAAATAACTCACTGTGGAAATCTCTGATTAAGTCCTATGAAATATTTTTTATTTCTGAATTAAAATCTAGTTTCTGGTTTAATGAACATAAACACTCTACTCTTGTAAATAAGATGTTAAAGAAAGTACAGAGAACCTTAAATATATTGATGAGGTATTTATTAATTTTGGTTATTCTTTGTTATTCTATTTACAAATAAGAATTCAAAAACCAATGGCCTGTTTTAAAATTATGGGTATTTCTATCTGTGCTTGATCACAAAATTTTATTGCCCTTCAGATCAAAAGTTAAAAATGGAGAGGTCTTAGTAAATAACACAGTTTCATGACAGTTTTCTCTGTCATTGTAAAGATATTGGCTTTCCTCCTGTACATTCACACTAAGTTATAATCTGATAGATTTCCCATTATTGTTCAGTTTGTAGTGTTGGGTTTTTTTCCCACTGGTATTATAGTGACAGACTGAGAACACTAAAGCAGAAGTATTTCTCCCTCCTTTTCTCCTGCTACCCTTAAACCTGACATAACCCATGGTGACTGTAGAACTCCTGACACAAAATATTCCCTCCAGTGTTTTTAAAATGCATTTTTTCACCAGAATTTGATTCTGGGGCCAATCCTACTATTATAATTCTCTGTTACACTTTTTCAGTTTATTTCTTGAGGAAATGAGCACCGTTTTTACCTGAGATACTGGCTTTTCCTTTTCCTGACTTCCCTTTCCATACTGTTTGTTCTTGAGTATACTTGCTGTTCTATCTGAAGCTCTCTGATGTACAAGAAGCATTTTTACATATCCTCTGTGGAATTCTGAACAGATTTTCATTATTCTCCTGACTTCTTTATTAATTTTTTATTGTTACCTGGAACTAAGACCCGGGACTCTTCTGGGTCCTCTTCTGTGGAGGTTTACTGCAATGGACTTCGGATGAGTCCTGTGAGCCTCATCTGGAGGCAGTCAGTCATCAATCCAAGAGTATTGTAGGAGACCATTACTAAGTTGAGGCTATCATTCTGCAAGAATTGACACCCTATCTGGCTGTTCTCCCTTCACCACAAACAATTACGTGGAAGGGATAGATGACTGCTTCTGTGTGGTCCCTCCAATCTAAGAGCATTTCCATGCAGTAATCAGGATGAAATCCCAAACAGATTTATGAGGGCTCAATCAGCCATGAAACAAGGGTCATTACAGAACTAATGAATTGGTCATTTCCCAAGTGTATTTGGCCCAGATAAAGTGGAAGTTCATGTCCAGTTTAGGAACATGAGCCACTCAAAATGTAGGGTGGTGTACCTTTAAGGATCCTTTAAACTGGCGTACCACCTAAGCACCACATGTCATTTATTTGCTTCTGTTTCTGCATGGGACTGACATTTTCATTGAGCTGGACAGGCTGCAGGACACAGTTTATGTTCAGAGGTCATATAGCTGCCAATCAGAAAATTATTGAAGTCTATCCTGGAAAAGATACATGTATTTCTGCATTAAGGATTGGAAGCTTAAATTTCTACAAACAGGAAGGCCTTTTCAGAGTATATCTATCAAGATCAGTAAATAAATAATCTCACTTCTTTAGTAATCCTGTTTGAAATAAATTTATCAGATCACAGCTTGAGATAGAAAAGGAAGTGTTTTGGAAGCTAGAAGTGAAGACTCAGCCAGTGAGTGTTCCAAGATTCAGTTGCTATGACCACACAAAGAGATGAGATTTGGCCTGGCTGATAAGGAACAAGCTGTGGATTTTGGAAATTGGATTTCTTCATCTGCATCAGGACAAGTATATTTGTTTATTCTTCTCCTCAACCCCACCTTGACATCAAAGTCTACAAATGTGCATATTCTTGCAGTGTTTACAACAAAATTATTGCTCACATTGTTTGAAAAACCCATCTTGCAATATGATTTATTTTTTGCAATGAAGATCAGTCTTCTGTGTAGAATCTACCTCCCGTGAGAAGCAATGCTGAGTAATGTTTCTGAGTAACACTTCCTCTCCAAATTAACTGTGAGATAACAGTTCTGGACATGTGGGAGTATTTTCCAGTTATATCTCTATGAAAAGACCAGACCCACTCTAGGGATTTCAGAAGACAAACTTCAGTTGAGAATGCATTTTAAGTTATTATTGTCACATTTGTTCTGAGGTCAGCCATGTTTCATAAAGCAAATAAATTTACAGAAGTGCAGTGTGCTTAGTAGGGTCACTGCCTTCTAACATCTTTGAATACTGACCAGAAATAGGGGCAGGACCTTGTGTATGAATGACAATGTGTGGTTGAAAAGTTTACAATCCATTTCCAGGACACTCTTTCATTTCTCAGACTCCAGTCCTCAGAATCCACACACTGATACAGGATATCTCTTCCCTCCATCATCTCCCCTGGTGGCTGTTTCTTCTCTTTTTCACTGCTTTAACACATCTATGCATCTCATGTACTGCTGTCTTTGATCAGATACTTTAATGTGAATATTATTGAGAGTTTTCAAATCTGTAATTTAACACAGTTTTTTGTTAGAATGCTCATTCTAG